>PISX010019696.1:7848-37582 GCA_004024625.1 Mellivora capensis
CACATCCTCTCCAACACACGTTGTTTCCTGTCTTGCTGATTTTGGCCATTCTAACTGGTGTGAGGTGGTATCTCAATGTGGTTTTAATTTGAATCTCCCTGATGGCTAGTGATGATGAACATTTTTTCATGTGTCTGATAGCCATTTGTATGTCTTCGTTGGAGAAGTGTCTGTTCATATCTTCTGCCCATTTTTTGATATGATTATCTCTTTTGTGTGTGTTGATTTTGAGAAGTTCTTTATAGATCCTGGATATCAAGCTTTTGTCTGTACTGTCATTTGCAAATATCTTCTCCCATTCTGTGGGTTGCCTCTTTGTTTTGTTGACTTTTTTTTTTTTTTCTGTGCAGAAGCTTTTGATCTTGATGAAGTCCCAAAAGTTCATTTTTGCTTTTGTTTCCTTTGCCTTTGGAAACATATCTTGAAAGAAGTTGCTGTGGCTGATATCAAAAAGGTTACTGCCTATGTTCTCCTAGGATTCTGATGGATTCCTGTCTCACATTGAGGTCCTTTATCCATTTCGAGTTTACCATTCATTCTTTAGTAGGATGATCTTTAATCTCCATGTATTTGAGTTCTTACCAACTTTCCCCTTGTGACTGAGTTCTAGTTTCAGAGCATTGTGATCTGAAAATATGCAGGGAATTATCTCAATCTTTTGGTACCAGTTGAGACCTGTTTTGTGACCCAGGATGTTATCTATCCTGGAGAATGTTTCATTTGCACTAGAGAAGAATGTGTATCCTGTTGCTTTGGGATGGAATGTTCTGAATATATCTGTGATGTCCATCTGGTCCAGTGTGTCATTTAAAGCCTTTTTTTCCTTGTTGTTCTTTTCTTGGTTGATCTGTCCATTTCAGTGAGGGGGGGTGTTAAAGTCCCCAACTATGACTGTATTATTGTCAATGTGTTTCTTTCATTTTGTTATTTATTGGTTTATATAATTGGCTGTTTGCTCCCATCTTAGGGGCATAGATATTTAAAATTGTTAGATCTTGTTGGACAGACCCTTTAAGTATGATATAGTGTCGTTCCTCATCTCTTATTATGGTCTTTGGCTTAAAATCTAATTGATCTGATACAAGAATTGTCACTCCAGCTTTCTTTTGCTATCTATTAGCATGGTAAATGGTTTTCCACCCCCTCATTTTAAATCTGGAGGTGTCTTTGGGTTTAAAATAAGTTTCTTGCAGAGAGCATATTGATGGGTCTTATTTTTAATCCATTCTGCTACCCTGTGTTTTTTGATTGGGTGATTTAGCCTATTTACATTCAGGGCAACTATTGAAAGATATGAATTTAGTACTATTGTATTGCCTGTAAGATTACTGTTACTGTATATTGTCTCTGTTCCTTTCTGGTCTACTACTTTTAGGCTCTCTCTTTGCTTAGAGGACCCCTTTCAATATTTCCTGTAGGTCTGGCTTGGTGTTTGCAAATTCTTTTAATTTTTGTTTGTCCTGGAAGCTTTTGATCTCTCCTTGTACTTTCAATGATAGCCTAGTTGGATATAGTATTCTTGGCTGCTTATTTTTCTTGTTTAGTGCTCTGAATATATCATGCCAGTTCTTTCTGGCCTGCCAGGTCTCTGTGGATAAGTCTGCTGCCAATCTAACATTTCTACCATTGTATGTTACAGATCTTGTCTCAAGCTACTTTCAGGATTTTCTCTTTGTCACTAAGACTTGTAAGTTTTACTATTAGATGATGGGGTGTGGACCTATTTTTATTGATTTTGAGGGATGTTCTCTGTGCCTTCTAGATTTTGATGCTTATTCCCTTTACCATATTCGAGAAATTCTCTATTATTATTTGCTCCATTATACCTTCTGCCCCTCTCTCTTTCTTCTTCTTCTGAAATCCCAATTATTCTAATGTTGTTTCATCTTATGGTATCACTTATCTCCTGAATTCTCCCCTCTTGGTCCAGTAGTTGTTTGTCTCTCTTTTGCTCAGCTTCTTTATTCTCCATCATTTGGTCTTCTTTATCACTAATTCTCTCTTCTGCCTCATCTGTCCTAGCAGTAATATCCTCCATTCTTGATTGCACCTCATTAATACCTTCTTAAATTTTATCTTGGTTAGATTTTAGTTATTTTATTACTCCAGAAAGGGATTTTATTTCTCCAAACAGGGTTTCTCTAATATCCTCCATGCATTTTTCGAGCCCAGCTGGCACCTTGAGAATCGTCATTCTGAACTCTAGATTTGACACATTACCAATGTCTGTATTGATTAGGCCTCTAGCCATCAGTACAGCCCCTTGTTCTTTTTTTTGTGTGTGTGGTGAGTTTTTATGCCTTGTAATTTTATCCAGATAAGAGTATATGAACGAGAGAATAAAATACTAAACGGGTGTCAAAGACCCCCCCCAAAATGCATGCTAACCAAATCAGAAGAGACCCCAAATTGGAGGCAGAATAGAGGGAGTAAGAAGAAATATATATGTGTATATATATACATATATATATATACACACACATATGTATATACATGTATGTGTATGTGTATATACACACACATATATGTTAGACTGGTGAATAAAACAGAGCCACCCACTTGATTTTGGGTGTATTTTGGTCTCTTAGAAGAAACTACCTCCCAAAATTTAAAAGAAAGAAAAACATATGTATACAACAATAATGGTAAACATGATGGAGGGATTGAATATGTCTGTAAAGATGAAATTTTAAAAAAGGAATTGATAAGATAAGTTGGTTGGAAAAAGAAAGAAAAAACAAAAAAAGGAGGGGGGGGGGGAGAATGTGCTCAGGCTGGAGAGTAGTCCAAAGACCTATTCTAGATTTAGGGGATATTTTGGTCTATTAGAAGACATTGTATCCCAAATTTTTTTAGGAAAAGAAAACCCTATATGTATACAAAAAATAAGGTTATATACAATGAAAGATAAAACATGACTATAATAATGAAGGTTTAAAATATTTTTTTAGAAAGGTATTGTTAAGATAAACTAGTTTAAAAAAGTTAAAAGAGGAAAGAGGGAAAATTAAAAAAATATAATACGAAAAAAATAAAATTAAAAAATTTAATTTAACTTTGCAATACTGAAGGGTCATGAGGAGAAAGCCATGAATTCCATGCATTACTTTCCCCTAGCTCTGGAGTTCCGCTGTTCTTGATCGGTGAGCTTGGTCTTGGCTGGATGTTCTTGCTGATCTTCTGGGGGAGAGCCCTGTTGTAGTGATTCTCAAATGTCCTTGCCCAAGGCAGAATTGCACTGCCCTTGCCGGGGCCAGGCTAAGAAATCTGCCCGAGTTCACACTTGGGAGTTTTTGTTACCTGGGCACTTTCTGTAGCACTCTGGAGGATGGGGATGAAAATGGCAGCCTCCCAATCTCCAGTCTGGAGGAGCTGAGAGCTCGGGGCCCCATTCCTCAGTGTACCATCAGAGAAAAGGGGTTAATCACTCCTGTCTCCCTGGTCTCCAGCCACACTCTGGGTTCAGCCAGCCTGTGACTGAGTGTTTCTGTCTCTGGTGCACAGTCACATTTGGAGTCTCCAAACACAGCAGATTCCTGCCTCCAGAGGAGAAAGGTGATTCTCCCTGGATCTGCCACTTGTGGGGTCCCTGCTCAAAGAGGAGTGGTCTGACTGTGCTGCAGATCACAGTTTAAGATAACCCTGAACTGATAGCTCACTCTTTGGCTCTGTCTCTGGAGTCAGCTTCCCTGTTCTGATACCTGGGATCTCTGCCACACTCAGACACCCTTGATCTTTCAGTGACCCTGTGGGTCCAGAGACTACACTGTCCCTGAGAGGGTTTCACCCCTGCTTAGCCTCTGGAGCAATATCCCTCAATGGAGCAGACTTCTGATTTCAGATTTTGTGCTCCACTGCTCCACCACTAGCTGGGAACAGTCCCCTCCTCCCATGGTCTATCTTCCCATCACTTTGGATTCAGTTCTTCACTCTGAAAGTTCATGTTTCAGAAAGTGGTTGATTTTCTGTTCCTAGAATTGCTGTTCTTCTTCCCTTTGATCTCCTATTGAGTTTGTAAGTGTCAGAATGGTTTGATAATCTAGCTGAACTCCTACAACCTGCTGTCATTTCAGTCACCTACTCCTCTGCCATTTGCCTCTCCTCCCTCAAATTAGTATTTTTGTGTCCTTTGGGTAAGTACCCAGTAGTGCAATTATTAGATTGCAGAGTCGTTCTATTTTTAACTTTTTGAGGGACCTTCATACTGTTTTCCAGAGTAGCTGCACCAGTTTGCATGCCCACCAACAGTGTAAGAAGGTTCCCCTTTTTCCACATCCTTGCCAACATCATCTCAAGTGTCATTCATTTTAGTGTGTGTGAGGTGCTATCTCATTGTAGTTTTGATTTGCATTTCCCTGATGATGAGTGATGTGGAGCATCTTTTCATGTGTCTGTTTGTCATCTGTATGTCTTCTTTAGAAAAGTGTCTATTCATGCTTTCTGCCCCTTTTTAAACTGTATTGTTTGTTTTTTGGGGTGTTGAGTTTGATAAGTTCTTTATATATTTTGTATACTAACTCTTTATCAGATATGTCATTTGCAAATATCTTCTCCCACTCCAAAGGTTGCTTTTTAGTTTTGTTGATTGTTTCCTTTGCTGTGAGGAAGCTTTTTATCTTGATGAAGTCTCTTATTACTGGGTCTCAGCTTCACTGAACTCTCAGCAATTATTTTACATCTAATTTGAAATGATGCAGATTAGAACACCGAGTACATATTTTTTTCAGCTTGGCACCTGGAAACTAATGACCTGGTATATATTGTCTTGCTCAGATCAGTAAGTCCAAATCTGCACCAGTTCTCTGCTGACATTGGACTTGTAAGCACATTCCTTCTATTTCTCTCTTTAGTCTCTATCTTGGAGGTAATATGATGAGTCCTATGCTAGTGTTAGGCCCTATCTTCCTGGATCAGTTCTAGAGAACACTAAATTCCCATGTTTGGGGAGTTTGATGTTGCCACATTGCACCATCTGCCACTGGATGCCAGTAGAGACTTAAACTCAAAACTTTGAACATGATTATTTGTAGGAGGCTAGTGGGGTAACATTCTAAATGGAAGAATAATCTCAACTTCCTGGAACTTGCAAATCCCAGAAATGATCCCAAATTACATGTAGCTGATCTGAAAATGTTTTTGTTCTTAGTTCCCTAAAGGGTAGATATTATTTTCATCTGAAAGTTAGACTAGTGGGATTCAGAATTTAATTTAATTTCAGTTAATCACTAGTAGGACAAATTTTGATCCAAGATCATCTGCCTTTTCCTCTTTTCATTCTTCTTATCCTGGTTGCAGACCTAGCTTGGTCTGTATTATTATTGGTATTATGGGTTCAGCCCTCAAATTTGATTACACATTGTCTTTTTGCAGTGAGTAGACAGGAAGAAATGCAAAAGAGCTTCTCAGCATTAGCTGCATGCAAATCATCTGGGAGTCTTGTTAAAATGAAGGTTCTGATTCAGATTCTGCATTTCTAACATGCTCTCAAATGATGCTGATGTTGCTGTTTGGAGGACCATGTCTGTGATCCCTGGAAGATACCTATCTGTGTTGTTCCTGGGAGATACTCTTAGGGGTCACAATTTGAATGGAGAAGGAAGCATGGAATTTGTGCCCACAGTTAATGTCTCCTCTCTCATGGACTGTATTCAATATGGTCATGGTATTTTGGGGGCTAACCATCAGGGAATGCTGAAGAAACTCTTTGAAAGAGCTACAGAACCCTGTAAGGTAATCTAGTGCTCTCAGAGTGTCCTAGGCTAGATTCTGGATTGGTGGGGAGGGAATTGTTCAGAAGTGGACAAGAAACAGAAGGGCCTCCAGACCAGAGGCTGTTTCAGAGATGGAACTGGAGGCCCTGCTGGGAGCTTTCCTGGAGATAAACAGGAAGGGTGAGGCCAAGGAGGCAATGATGGAGAGGTGGCCCTCTTCATCACCCACCTTTGAGGGAGAAGGATGTTAGTCCATTACGTACTTAATAGGGGGTGCTAAATCTTCTAGCCCTCTATATTTAGAAATATAAGGTATTTATTTATTTATTTAATTTTCATATTTCAAAGAAGAGACTATCATTCAGATAAAAGAAAGCATGGTTGTAAGTCAAATTGGTACCTAACATAAGAATGAGCAATTATTTTCTATAATGGAATATATGATGAAGGCATATATATATAGGCTTCAGTAACTTTTATTTTAATGAGTTATAATTGAGACAGTCCTCCATTGCACATGTAAAATAATAAATGAGATTATGGTATTTAGAGTCTACCTGCTAGGATTCAAATACCAGAACTGATATTTAGTAGCTGTGTGAATCTGGGCTAACTTTTTATTCTCTCTGAACCTTGGTTTCCTCATTTGGCCACTGCTGGATGTGCTTGGTCAATGAGGGTATGGGATATGAAGAGAAGATTGGAGGATGGGAGGAAACAGAGGTAGAAGAACTTATTCTTCCACTCCTTTTTTATACTCAGTTCTTGTGACTGATCCCTTTCTGCCTGTGGTTTTTGTCAGGCAACCTAGCTCCAAGCTGCAGCTCTCCAAAAAGCCTTCCATAATACCACTTCCTTTTCTTCCTCCTTCTCTTTCCCACCTCTTGGCTTAGAGTGGAGTTAAAGAAAGGGTGGTTACTGGTCCTGGATGCCCCAACATACCTTATTGGTGCCTTTAATCCTGTCTACACCTCTAAAATAGTTCATTGCATTCTCTTCAGGTTCCAGCTGAGCATGCTGGTTTCCTAATGGGATCCTAAATGATACAGCAAATAAGAATTTAATATATATTAGTCATCTTAAATTTATAGTGAGAATGTATTCATTATTAATTTTGCTTTTCCCAGTAGTATCCTAAAAAAATACTAGTGCTCTAATATCATGATATAGTTTTGTTATTTAAAATTTACTAATTTAATAGGAATTTAGCTGGAAGATCTTAATATTACACAATTATGTTTAATTTCAATGACAATTACCAATTTTTTAAATCTGTTCAGATGCACGATGGTGGTTACAAATGTGGTTAGATCCTCCTTTTTCCTAGTCATGTTCTAGGTAGAATGGTAAAAAATTATTTCCTAACCATTCCAAACAAATTATGTGCTATAAAAGATGCTCTTTGTTTTGCACAAAAGGTGCTTACTTAATATCTGGGATGCTGTCTGAGAGGCAAAGAAATAAAAATTGGATTCACTGTCTCCAGGAAATTTATAATCCAGTTAAAGAAATAGGATGAACATGTGAAAAGTCATTCTTGTAGTATTATAAATAATAATAAATGAGACAGTTACAAGGCATTCTTCATTTACTCATGTATTCAACAAATATTTCTTTTTCATAAAGATTTTTATTTATTTATTTGACAGACAGAGATCACAAGTAGGCAGAGAGTCAGGCAGAGAGAGGAAGGGAGAGAGGCTCCCCACTGAGCAGAGAGCCCAATGCAGGGCTCGATTCCAGGACCCTGAGATCATGACCTGAGCCGAAGGCAGAGACTTTAGCCCACTGAGCCACCCAGGCGCCCCCCACTGAGCCACCCAGGCACCCCTCAACAAATATTTCTTAAACTCCTACTATGTTCCAGGCCATAATTGATGCTAAGGATATAGATCTGAGCAAAACCAAACATAGTTCTTGATCATGTGGAGTTTGTAGCTTAATGGGGAGACATATATTTATGTCTCACTAACAATGTATTATTAGTGACTAAGGTAAATGTTCTTAAGGAAAAGAGATATGCTATGAGAGCATATCACAAAAGATCTGACCAAGGCTGCAGGGACGTGAAAGACTTTCCTGGGAAGTGATCCTTGAACTTAGAAATGAAACAGGAGTGACATCATCTGATATGCATATTATAAAGATCACCTTAGCACATTATAGAGAAGTATCAAAGGGGGTGGAGGATACACACAACTTAGTTATTTAATTGGTTCAGGTGAGAATTGATGGCATTTTGGCATAAGGTATTGGTAAAACTGGAGGGGTGGACAGATTAGGGGAATATTTACAGAAATAGGTCAACAGGGTTTTGTTATGGATTGAATATGGAGCTAGTAGTAACTGAAAATGAATTTTTAAATGAGTCCTAGTTTTGCACCTTGCACATTTAGGCAATTGTGGAGCTCTCATTGAGGTAGGTAGTGCTGGAATTTAACCATGAATTTTGGCCCTTGACATTGGGTTTTTGAGGTACCTTTGCAAGATACAAACTGGAGATTAGCAGAGTCATTTGGGTATAATGGAATGAAATTCAGAGGAGAACCAGGGATGAAAAATAGGGAATCATTAGTATTTACATGGTAATAAAAATTTGTTCTTAGATATCTCCTGGAGAGAAAATATATGGTAGTAAAAGAGGAACAAAGCCACCTTCTCTGTTATTGAGTGGCTAGAGAGAGAGGGCTGAGCCTGAAAATTAAACTGAGAAGGAGGGGCCATAAAGGTACGAGGAAATCCAGAAGTGTGTTGTTCTCAGTGACAAGGGGAGAGACTGTAAATCCACTAGTCCTTCTTTCCTGAAAAATTGAGTTCCGCCAGATGAGTATGAAACATTGATCATTGTACTTGCCAGCTGTGGCAGATTTAGTATTGTTCCCAATTCTTTACCCCTCCCTGTACTAATCTGCACTATGGTTTTGCAGTTCCACTAACAGTGAAATAAACTTTCTGCCCCACTGATATTGGGCAAGGACATACTGCCTTGGCCAGTAAAAGATGAGTGGAAAAAGTGGTTGATAATTCTGAGCCTCAACCATGGAGGCATAACATATTTTTGCTTACCTGCCTTCTGCATCTGCCATCACCATGAGAAGAATATTCCCTGAGTATTAATTGATCCCCCCAAAATAAGAGACATATAGAACAGACCTGAACTAAATAAATTGCCTGAATCAATCCTAAACTCATTCTTGTCAGCTGAACCTCAACTCAACTCAACACACATGAACAAGAAATAAATGCTTTTATTGTTAGCCACTGAACTACATACCACTTCGGTGGAAATAGCTGAATGATATGGCTACAGTGGTCACTGATGACCTTACTGAGAATTTTTTTTTTTTACTTTGAAAACATTATAAAAATTTTATTTTATTTTAATTTTTTTATTTTTTAAATTTACTTTTAAATTTAATTTAATTTAATTTTTTTCAGTATTCCAAGATTCATTGTTTTAGGGATAGTGAGGGAGTGAAAGCCCCATCTAGAGAGTGCAACAGAGAGACCTGGAAAAATGGAGATGTTGCGTATAGACAACTCAAGAGGTTTGGCTGTGATGGAGGTAAAGAAAAGGGGGGCAATAGTCAGAAGAGGACTAGGAAGAATTTTTTGTTTGTTTTTGTTTTTGAGATGGGAGAGACAAAATATGTTTAATGGTATGGGGATGAAACAAATTGGAAGTGGCTGATTATAGATAACAAAAGGATAGTTGTTAGCTCCTGAGATGGTAAGAGAGGCTGAGATTTAAAACACAAGTAGAGGTATTGGCCATGGAGGAATGAGAAGGAGAGGTGCCTATTCTGATGTAGCAAAAGGGAATTGATAAGGGAGGAGATTTGAGTAGACTTGTGGATCTAGTGGAGGGAATTAGAAGGTGTCCCATCTTTTTTAAAAAGCATTTTTAAAAATATTTCATTTATTTATTTGACACACAGAGAGAAAGAGACAGTGAGAGTGGGAACACAAGCAGGGGACATGGGAAAGTGATAAACAGGCTTCCCACTGAGCAGGGAGCCTGATATGGGGCTTGACCCCACGACCCTGGGATCATGACCTGAAACAAAGGCAGATTCTTAATGACTGAGCCACCTAGGGGCCCCAGAAGGTGTCCCATCTTATCACTTTAAGCGATTTACTACTTTTCTGTGAAGGAGGGAGAAATACTGTCCAATTAAAATTAGGCTACAAGTCACATCTGACCACTTCCCAAATGATATAGATGATAAATAAGGAACCCATCTGTTTGTCTTACTCCTTCATATGATTGTCCTTCAGTGGTTATAGCTCATGGTATGGTGGGGACTACAGGATCTGAATGTGGACATCTACAGTACATTGCTGAAAAAATTGTTTTATATAAATGTGTTCATGACTAGAAGACTTAGTATCATTAAGATGCAAAATCTCTCCAATGTGATCTATAAGACTCAATACAATCCCAGTCAAAATCATTGGGGGGGGGGGCAGGTAGAAAGATGACAAGATGATTCTTTTTTTTTTTTTTAAGGTTTTATTTATTTATTTGAGAGCATGAGAGGGTAGAAGGTCAGAGAGAGAAGCAGACTCCCCACGGAGCTGGGAGCCCGATGCGGGATTCGATCCAGGGACTCCGGGATCATGACCTGAGCCGAAGGCAATTGCTTAACCAACTGAGCCACCCAGGCACCCCGACAAGGTGATTCTAAAATTCATATGGAAAAGCAAAGGACATGGGTTCAAAATAATTTTGAAAAAGAACAAAGTAGGAAGAGTCCTGCTACTGAATTTTAAGACTTATATTAAAGCTCCACTAATCAAGACCATATGGTACTGGAATGAAGGTAGACATACAGATCATGAAACAGAAGTCTGGAAGTAGAAACCTACATACATAGTCAGTTTCTTTTTGATAATTTTGCCAGTGTAACTCAATGGGGAAAGACTTTCATGTAAGGTACCTAATCTAAATGTATGGATCTAGAATAAGCACATTAAATATTGCTCATCATTAGCCATTTTAACTAATTCATACAAATGAAGATCACAAGAGAGTAAACATTTACTAAAATATCTAAAGTTTAAAAGACTAATAATACCAAGTGCTGGCAAAGATGTGAACTGAAATTCTCGTATATTGCTGGTGGGAATGCAAAGTAGTAGAGCCACTTTGGAAAACAGTCTAGCAGCTTCTAATAAAGTTAAATATGCATCTGCTATATGACCCAGCAATCTCATTAGGTATTTACTCAAGAGAAACAAAATCATATGTTCCCACAAAGACTTGTGTGTGAATGTTAAAAACAGATTCACAATAGTCGAAAACTGGAAACAACTCGAATGTCCGTCAGCTGGTGAATGAATCAACTGTGGTATATCCATACAATGGAATAGGAGTCAGCAACAATGTTAGGGGAGCCTGGTGATGGGTTTTAGGGAGGGCACGTATTGCATGGAGCACTGGGTGTGGTGCAAAAACAATGAATACTGTTACGCCGAAAAGAAATAAAAATAAATTAATTAATTTAAAAAATAATAAACCATTGATGCATTCAATAACACGATGAATTGTGTTATTAAAATCTTATGCAAAATTAAAGTAGCCAGGAAAAAAGGCTGCATACTGTATAATTCTATTTATATGATGTTCTAGAAAAGGCAAAATTATAGGAACAGAACAGGGCTTGGGAACTGAATGTTTGTATCTCCCCCAAAATTCATATGTTGAAACTTTGCCCTCCAGTGTATTAGGAGGTGGGACGTTTGGGGGATAATTAGCATCAGATGGGGTTATAAGGGGGGAGCCCTCATGAATAGGATTACCTTTGAGAAACAATCTTTTCCTCCTTGGGCCTCTGTGGTCAGAAAGGAGTTAGCAGAACAATTGAGGCTCAACTCAACTTTGTTAGAGGCTCCCTGCATTCCATTGCTAAGAGCCCCCCCCCCCCCCAGGCTTGGCCTTCGAGTTGAACATCCTGCTTTGGTCAGCATTACCTTGTGTTTTCTCTTCAGTTCTATTTTACTTCGGATTTTAGTTAATTTGAATGTGTGTATTTGTATGTATATGGCCATGAATTACCTAAAGTCTATCTTCCTGTTCCATTATTCTCCCTTTCTGAACCCAAACCCACTCAGATCAGCTAAAGATCACTTTTCCTCAGATACTCCGTCAACTGGCTCAACAAGTCATCCTGCACTTAAATGGGGATTAAGATTCCCTGTCCCAAGTTAGACTGACTACCTCTAAAGCTACTGTGACTTTGAGAAGCAGGTACCTGTGTAGCAAGAAAACCAAGTTTCAGAATCCCCTGGCCCTGTTGTTTTGCTTCTCATGCTGCATTTGCCGACCATCTTCATGTTGCCCTTTCAACGCTGGAATAGATTGAATCTTCTCAAGCTTTGACTGGCCCTGAAAGGGAGGGTAGACAAAAGGGCTGAGGTAAGGAATACATTTAGGGCTAAGTGAACTTTATGCAATACAGTGTCATGATTAAGACCATTTTCTAAGGAGTCAGGAGGCCCTGGGTTTGAATTCTGATTTTGTCTCTTACTAGTTATGTGATTTGGGGCAAGTAAATGTCTTATTGCCTCAGCTTCTGCTTTTGTAAAATGCGGCTGGTGATGTCTACTCCATATAGAGTCAGCATAGTGTGGTGATTAGAAGCGTGAACTCTTCCTCTGCTGAAGGGCATCTTGGCTCTTTCCACAGTTTGGCGATTGTGGACATTGCTGCTATGAACATTGGAGAAGGAAAGGAAAGATGAATTGGGGGAAATTGGAGGGGTACATGAACCATGAGAGACTGTGGACTCTGAGAAACAAACTGAGGGTTTTGGAGGGGATGGGGTGGGGGGATGGGTGAGCTGGGTGGTGGATATCAAGGAGGGCATCTATAGCATGGAGCCTGGGGTGTGGTACATAAACAATGCATCTTGGAACACTAAAAAAAAAAAGTGTGAACTCTTCCTGGATTTGAATTTTGGCTAGTCAGTAGCTGTATAGCCTTGAACAAGTTACTTAACCCCTGTGTAGCTAACAAATTCTACCTCTGTAAAATGAGGGTTCTTAATGGCTATCAAGATAATAGTACCTGCCTTAAGTGAAATGGTAATATTTCCTATTTGAAGATCCTGAATATTTATCTAGCTGCATTCTCAAAGAAGACCAAAACAAAACTAAAGAGTGATAGGATTCCTGACCTCTAAAAGTAGAATCTGAAAAAGGCTGGAATCCAGGATTTTGATGGCATTTTATAATCCCTTGTGTGTGTGATAAAGAAATAAACACTGAATTGTAGACAACAGAAAATATAGGATGAATCGGTTCTCTTTACTTCCATCCAAGAAACCTATTTAATAAAAATAAATAAAAAATAGGGACGCCTGGGTGGCTCAGTTGGTTAAGCAGCTGCCTTCGGCTCAGGTCATGGTCCCAGCGTCCTGGGATCGAGTCCCACATCGGGCTCCTTGCTTGCCAGGGAGCCTGCTTCTCTCTCTGTCTCTGCCTGCCACTCTGTCTGCCTGTGCTCGCTCTCTCTCTCTGACAAATAAATAAATAAAAAATAAAAAGAGAAAATGAAATCAGGAGCCAGATACAGCTTCAAACTTGGGTGTGCTGGAATGGGGCCCCTCATGTGTCAAGGGGATGGAGGGACAGTAGGAGAGTGGAGCTCAGCCTACAGGGAGAGTCAGGCTGCATCCAGGGAAGGAAAGAGTGGAGATTTAAGGATCTTCTTCTTCTGTTTGTCAAACCTAGTGCAAAATTTTGTCAAAGGAAATATTGGAGATTTTAAGAATCAATATAATGGTACTGTGAAAATAGGTTTCATTGAGAGTTTGAAGATTTCTGGAAGAAATAATGACAAGTACACCAAGAAAAAGAGGCTCTCATAGTCAAGCGTTTTCTCACTGTGTTAATGTTAGAAATACCTTCACTCACCCACTGCCACATAATTTAGATCTTCTGTAAAAGGCAAGCATCATACAAATAAAAATCAGTATGATGAAATCCTACTTTTCATTGTGACGAGTCAGAGAATGTCTAAATTTGAGCAAATGCTCTGTTAAGAATGAGTTGCTCATGGGTGTGGTGCAAAAACAATGAATTCTGTTACTCTGAAAAGAAAGGAAAAAAAAGAATGAATTGCTCATAATTAAGTAAAATGTTTACTTAGGTTTATTGAAAAGCATTAGATTAATAAGAAACATTATAGAATCAGGTACCAGAGAGCAAGAAAAAAAAAAAGTCTGTGCAAAAGATGTGAGTAAAAAATATTTGTCAAAGCAAATGTATAAAAGAATACATCTGAACACCAGCTTTTAAATACTTTTCCTGGATATTCTATGAATTTAAGTCTGGGGATCATTGAATGTTATTAGTTTTTGCATAGGACAGTAAATCTTATAAAAGAACTATTAAAAGTAGGACCCCATTTCTCTCAATACAGAGCTTTTAAATGGAAGATATCAACTATGAGAGCCCTCTGTCTCATAAAGTCCCATGGGTTTCCCAGGCAGGTTTCAAGTCTCTTATGGAAGCCTGCTTTTTTTATGGTATAAAATGATTGAAGTGAATTTCACCATTTCCTTCTTAACTCAAGCCACATGTTTAGACTTGAGATTTAAATTCATATTACCTTCTTTTCTAGGAAAATTTAGCACTAAGCAATAGGTATACTATTAAAAGAAACCTATGTGATTTATTACTAAGTAACTATCCTCAAAGAAATTTCCTTTGTGATGAATGACATTACAAAGCCCAAGTATATAGGGTACCTTATTTTTCAAAAAGCCCAACTTGGCCCCATAAGTTGCTCTAGGGTTATTTTTACATATACTTTCATGCTTGCTTATGTGGGGGTTGTCTTTTTCTTGGAAAGATTCATCCAAATACAAGACTAAAACCCCGAGCAGGTTCAGGGGGGAATACAGGTGTCCTTAGTGCAGATATTGATATCACTTGGTCCTTCTTCTAAGCACTGGAGCTGGTCGAGTTGAAGCAGCATCTTTTCTATGATAAAGACAAAAACAAGAGAGGCATGTTTAGAGACTTACTAGAAATTGGCTTTCCCTTAAAGATGTCAAACAAGGAATATTGTACATACTGGCTTCCAATTTAGTTTATTGAGCTACTGAAATAAGTCAACCTCACCCATTTGAAAAGTAATAATAATGAAGAATGGGTATTTGTCTTAAGAATGTCTCATAAATTTAAAATGGTCTCCATTTTGATTACCCATTAAATGGAAACCCTTCAGTACAAATTGGAATCTGGAAACTCTTGTTATGCCTGACTTACTGTAATTTTTTTATTAATTTTTGTGTCCATTTGGAATGAGGGTTCAAGCATACGACCGACTTATTCTTCTTCCAAACTCTGAAGGAAAAGAAACAAAAATGAAAATAAAGCAGTGTTACATTTTAGTCAATCCTGCGCTTAAGGAGAACTGAGTATAAAAATATTCCTTGGTGAAGTGAAATTGGAGGTGGGCAGTTTAGGATCTGAAGTAGGTGATTTGTAGTGTGAGGTCTGAGGAAGGAGGAAAACATTTGCAGAAAAGTCATGTATGATCCAGTGGAGCTGCAGATGAAGTTTATAGAATCTCTCCATGAGTTGGAGGTGGACCAAATAGCTGACCCCAAGGTTGGCTCACTTCGAAATCTGTATCACAATACCTTTAAAATGTATTTGTCCACTGAGCTTGGGAGAATGAAATAAACTCCAGAAAACACTCTCTTAGTAAATCTTATTCGTAAAAAAAGTTCAATGAAATTTAATGTGGGAGAGTGACATCTGCATTTTGTTGAACCTCTAGTTAGAAAGGCTTTCGCTGCTTTAAGAGATTCAACAACAGCAAAAGCAGCAATAATAATTACTAGGTAATATCAATCGAGCCCTTGCAATGTGTCCATCACTATGCTCAGCAGGTAGCATGATTATCTCAAGTTCACACAAATTCTATGCTAGAGAACTATTATTTTCTTACATTCAGATGAGGAACTTGAGGCTTAGGGAGTTTAAATAACTTGTCTAAAGCTATACAATAAATGCAATGGTAGAGCAGCATCCAAATGAATGTTACCCACTATCAGATAGCCACTACTCTACATGGGCAGGATCTGAATGGTTATCAAATGCTAGGCAGTGTCAAATGTTTTCCCTTTGCTGGAAGACATGAGGTTTCCCAGGTGATAGCAAACAGAGACACTCAACTCTACTGGGGTGGACTTTGAACAAAGCAATTTCTTCATATTTCCCTTTGTTATGAAATAACAGATAGCAAGGATCCAGCCATCTAGCTTCGAAACTACTCTTGCAAATGAATCTTAGAGAGGTCCAAGGTCATAGGACTGTTGGGTTCTTGGGCAGAACCTTCTGATTTGGTTTTTGAGTTCATGATGGAAAATAGATTTCTGACCGTCTGGATTTTTATCCTCATTGCTATGAATTTCTCATAATTTCCAGCTTTATTCCTATATCTGATTAAAATTCAGAAACAGAAATTTGGGGAAAAGATATAAAACAAATTCTTGTCACTTCAAAATGATTGAAGTTGACAAAGAAGAAATTAAGGTGCAATACTTCCTTAGGTTGAGAGGTGAGAGATGACTTATGGTAGAGGAAATGTAATTTAAAAAAAGAGAGAACATAGGTAGTAACCTCTTCGCCATCAACCACAGAAACCTCTTTCAAGACATGTCTCCAAAGGCAGAGGAAACAAAAGCGAGAATGAACTTTTGGGAATTCATTAAGATCAAAAGCTTCTGTACAGCAAAGGAAACAGTCAACAAAACAAAGAGGCAACCCACAAAACACGAGAAGATATTTGCAAATGACACTATAGACAAAGGGCTGATATCCAAGATCTATAAAGAACTCCTCAAACTCAACAAACACAAAACAGATAATCACGTCAAAAAACGGGCAGAAGACATGAACAGACAATTCTCCAAAGAAGACATACAAATGGATAACAGACACATGAAAAAATGTTCATCATCATTAGCCATCAGGGAGATTCAAATCAAAACCACATTGAGAAACCACCTTACACCAGTTAGAATGGCCAAAATCAACAAGACCATAAACAACATGTGTTGGAGAGGATGTGGAGAAAGGGGAACCTTCTTATACTGTTGGTGGGAATGCAAGTTGGTGCAGCCACTTTGGAAAACAGTGTGGAAATTCCTTAAGATATTAAAGGATATGGTGCATAAACAATGAATTCTGGAACACTGAAAAGAAATTAAAAAATTAAATAAAAATTTTAAAAATTAAGAAAAAGACATTAAAAATATAGCTACCCTATGACCCTGCAATTGCACTACTGGGTATTTACCCCAAAGATACAGATATAGTGAAAAGAAAGGCCATCTGTACACCAATGTTCCTAGCAGCAATGACCACAGTCGCCAAACTGTGGAAAGAGCCAAGATGCTGCTTTTCAACAGACGAATGGATAAAGAAGATATGGTCCATATATACAATGGAATATTATGCCTCCATCAGAAAGGATGAATATACAACTTTTGTATCAACATGAACAAAACTGGAGGAGATTATGCTGAGTGAAATAAGTCAAGTGGAGAGAGTCAATTATCATATGGTTTCACTTACTTGTGGAGCATAAGGAATAACACGGAGGACATTGGGAGAAGGAGAGGAGAAGTGAGTTGGTGGAAATTGGAGGGGGAGACGAACCATGAGAGACTGTGGACTCAGAAACAAACTGAGGATCTTGGAGGGAAGGGTGGTGGGGGGTTGGGTGAGCCTGGTGGTGGGTATTAAGGAGGGCACATATTGCTTGGAGCACTGGGTGTGGTGCATAAACAATGAATCTTGGACACTGAAAAAATAAAGTTAAAAAGAGAGAGCGAGAGAGAGAGTCTCAGTTTTCTACACAGGCAGAGGAACTGCTCTGCAATAGGCCATGGCTAGACTTGCCATCTCTAAGTTTTTTTAGTTTTTTTGTTTTTGTTTTTGTTTTTTTTTTTACTTAAATTCAATAAGCCAACATATAGTACGTCATTAGTTTCAGATGTGGCATTCAACAATTCATCGGTTGTGCATACCACCCAGGGCTCACTGACATCTCTGAGTTTGAGGACAATAATTGTGGTTTAGTTAGAACCTTCATTGGTGAAGACATTAGGGAAAGTAATAATGCCTTTTTAATGAAAGATTTTCATACATATTTTTAATATTCCATATTTCCTTTTTACAAATTGAATCCAGCCAGTGCGAGAGTCCCAAAGCACATAGCAAAGTGGGACAAACAAAAGTAGCTGCTTACAAACATTTCTAAAATCTAAAGAAGTCCAAGGGAAGGGCTGCCAATGAAATTGAAGTCAGGAACGCTCTGAGAAGGATGCTGTACCTAATACTTCAAGGTATTGTGGGTGCTTGGTTCATAAAGATAGATCGAAGAAGGAGAAATCAAAGTTCCAAGTAGTTAAACACAAAAAATCTATAAGCTCTGTTTAAAATTTAAATGTAACAATCCAACAGAGGATTGTTACAACCTCTATTCTATGCCAGGTAAGGGATAAAGCATTGGGAGTAGAGAAACAAATCTGATCCCTGTTCTATATAATAACTTATTTTCTGGTGGCAGTGAAAGAAAGAGAGAGAGAACCACAAACCTGATTATTTCAACATAGCAATGTATAATAATCACAGCTAACTTTAACTGAACATTTATAACATTTATTACTATGCCGGACACTGTACTATGAGCTTTACATGCAATGTGTAAATTCTCATTTGATGTGCTCTGGAAAATGCTATGATGGAAGCATGAACAGATTTCTCTGTACTGAAAAGGAAGGGTCACAGAAACAACATTTCAGTAAAAGAAAATACCTATTGAATTTCCTGCAGCCACTACTGTCCCCTAAGCTTAACTCTTCAAGTTGATCTTAAAGCTAAAGGACAGTTCCATAAAAACAGATGTTCAGGCAGGGAGCCTGCTTCTCCCTCTGCCTCTGCCTGCCACTCTGTCTGCCTGTGCTCGCTCGCTCTCTCTCCCTCTCTCTCTGACAAATAAATAAATTAAAACAAAAACAAAAACAAAAACAAAACAGATGTTCAGGCCAAGAACTGTTGTGAATACTTATTTTCTTGCTCTTTAAGTTCTGGGGAGCAAAGTGCCTGCTTTTGCAGTCAATTTGAATTTGGTGGAGAAAAGAGGTTTGGTGGGGGAACACTTGGGTGGAGTCCTGGTTCTTTCTCTTTCCACTGGTATGCCTCAGGGCAGTCAATGACCCTTCCTAAGCCTCGGTTTCTGCATCTGTAGAGGAGTGATAGCAGTAGACAGAACTTAGTAGGGCTCTTAAAGGAATAAGATGAGTGAATGCGCATAAGGCACTTAGCTCAGGGCTGAGGCAAAATAGACATTTAACAAATATTACTGAGTCTCATTATTAGCTTGAGAGTTGTAAGCAACTCTCAAAGTAAATCACTTTGAGATTCTTGAATAAGAATACTATGTTGTATACCTGAAAGTAATGCAACATTGTATGTCAACAATACTAAAAAAATACTACATGGCAACATTTGATCTGATTTTCATGGGGAGAAAAGAATCACATAACTTTTTCTCCTGCAACTTACATGACTTCTTTGTTTGGGCACCCATTCCCAGGAGGGAAGACCTGAAGCTTGTCAATGCTGTTGACTCGGATAATGACTGAGGTCTCTTGGATGCATTTACACTTTAAGTTTGTATTGTAGGCCTCCAGAACACCTGTAAACACAAGCAGTTATTTTAATCCCCTGGCATATAATGCATAACTTGAATTTAATTACTAATCTTTCATATGGTACATTTGAAGATTTAAAAATTTCGAGTGAGCGCTTTCACCCAGATACTTTTAGTTTGTGTATTTCTGCTTGTCTTGGCTTATTTTCAAACATTTTCTACCAAAACCTTTAAAAAAATAAAATAAAATCAGCTTTCTAAAAACACAACACCTATTGAAATTTGGGATAGTGTTATATTGATACTCGGGTGATTGTCTGTATAATAAAATTTGAGAACCACCACTCTGGGGACTTACAACTCAGTTATAATTAATACAGTGTTAAGTCAACTGATCTTCTCTCCAAACACGTAAAAACCGAAGATATGAATTCCTTACAGTGTCCCCAGAGCAATAGTAAGCTGTAACAGGATTGTTCTTATCATGCTTAAATCACCTCCTCCCTTGTCTCTCCAAAGAAATACGATGGAAGATAGTTTTTGTTTTTGTGTAATATGTTGGTCCTCTATATCAGTTGCAAATCATTACCAACCAAAGGCCAATAATTAAAATTCAAGACTATTTTTATTCAACAACACCAGTGATTTGTACTTAATACTTTTATAAGTAATCTATTTCATGTATTTTAATGAATTCTACCTTCTATAAATCCAGTGCCTACCATCATGTTTGACAAGCATTTGAAAGAAAAGGGATCTGGCTATCCAGGCATTTACAATTTGATGGAGGAAACCAATGAACAAAGACTAAAATGTCACAGAATGTTGTATTTCACACCCAAGATCCAAACTGCATGATGAGAACAGAAGACCTTGCCAGGACGATGGGAAAGCTTTACAGAGGAAGAGAGAGGTGAAGTTCTTGAAGAATAAAAGTAGCATGTGAAGCAAAATAACAACTGGAAAACACTTCCTTGCACTTTAAGAACAAAAATTTGTTTTTTACATCTGGGCAGAGCATATCATTCTGCACATGCTTCGGTTTTCTTCAGCTGTGTAAAAACTTACCACTTCAACTAGATATTTATCTACTTATACAAACATAGTCTTCCCGTTTGGACTTGGAAGTCTGCTTCTTTGCAGAAAGCATGTACTTCAGTGTTGTGTTTAAAATTGTTCATGTCAGAGCTAGCCGTATAAAATTGCGCCAAACATTCCCTGTAGGAGACCAACCTGTTGAGATCAATTATCTTTAAACCCTATAAAAGGTTTAGTCAGAGGGGGTAGAATTGAAAGGTGGAGCAAAGACAATATACACGGGAAAAGTTAGTTAATAGAGCTGAATCTGAAAAAGACCAGGAATAGACAAACCAAGTATAAGCCACATGGACGTGGGACTTCAGTATCTCCATCTATGGTTAAGAATCTTAATGACATACGTGCTTCTAGCCTCTAAGAGTTAAATCTCTAAGCACCTTACTTTTAGAAATTTAGGAGCAGTTGAGTTGTCCCCCCACCACCAGTCATATCGCTCCCCATATTCTAATTGAAAAGAAAGAAACTGCTGAAGACTATTTCTGCACAAAGCACAATAACAAAGTATGTGAAAGTTCTCACCATGGACTGGAGGGAGGCTGCAGACCAGTAGAATGAACAGCAGAGATCCCAGGGTGAACCTCATTCTGCCTCAAGGTGGAGTTCAGACTTCAGCTCTGGGTCTAAACTGTGGGTTCTGAGCAGAGAGACTCCTATTTATTTATGTCAGTGAGGGCCCTCCCACTGTCTTTGTCTCCAATAGGTCAGCTGTGTCATCATTTTTAAAAGTCCCCAAATACTGCTGAGCTTGCTTTTTTTGAACTCCCCTTGCAAATTTTATGAATTGGCTTCAGAGCACTATAACTATAATAAAATATTTCTTGAAAATGTAGACTATAACTGGTAGGGATACTGCAGAAATTTGGGGTGGAGAGAGAGGGAAAAGACATCAGACTGGTAGTTCCACAGCATTCTCTTTAGGATCGCTATCTGTGAACACGGCTTCGATTGCTTCTCTTAGTGGAGGGTCAGCAGGCTTCTCAATGACATTTGAATACGTGCTCCTGGAAATGGGGGACCCTGTCAAGCACATCCTTGTGCCCTGTAAGAAAGGCTACCTAGCCTCTGGTGGGTGCTCAGTAAATATCTCCTTATATACAGATTCCTATGCTGACTAGGTTACTGTTTTTCTATCAGAATTTCACATCTTTTATTTCATTATCTGAAATCTATAATTATGTATGTAATTTGACCATTATGGAAATCCTGGAAGGAGCAAGTGTGTGTCTCCTCACTGGTGTGCCTGTGTCTTGATGAAGAAAGGGGGCAACAGCTTTGAGGAAGAGGATCTTTCTGCCTCTGGGATACAGGTTCTTGAGTTTGAAAGCCAGGTGTCAGCGGAGGGCGTCATGAAATGTCATCAGACGCCAAAGAGAATATTACAGTTTGCTTAACAAAGCATATGGGCACTTTGGCCTTGATCCTGCAAAATAGCCCGTGAGGACAATGAGCCCATAGCCTTAACTCCCTTGCTAGGAGCTCTTTGATAGAAAGAAAGAAAGAAAGAAAGAAAGAAAGAAAGAAAGAAAGAAGAAGGAAGGAAGGAAGGAAATGGTTATAATGGGGGTCTGGCCTGGAGTACCACTGGGCTGTACTAGGAGTGTACAGGTATGGATTTAGGAAACCAGACCCACTGAACCACTGAAAAATCAGAAGTTTGGGCTTTCTGGTGTGGCTTCCTAAACAATTTGATTTTTGCTACTCACTTAGCATTGTAGATGTTTAGCATCTCAGATGCTCTGTGGTGTATGGGGTGGGGGTTGTGGTGACATCACACAGCCTTACAGTAAGCAGTTCTCTTGGCCTGAATGACTGCAGTGACTGAAAACTCATCAGTGTTGAGGCAGTCTATCCCAATGCACCACACCAATCTAGTTAGAAAGTTCTCCATATGCATTTGTGAAAGCTACTTCCTTAATAGTTCAGTCAGTTTCTCCTACTTTAACCCCTTATCACCATATGAAAATAATTCTAAATGCTCTTTCATATATTAACACCCCAAATATTTGAAGACACAGTGAGTGCTAGTTGGGTCCCCCAGGAAGCAGATGCTGAAATGATGTTAGAGTAAAAGAAACTTCTTTCCAGAATGACTCCTGTCATAGATAAAATAGGGGAGGAGCACAGGTGGGCAGGGAGAGCCTCGGACTGCAGTACTGATCCCACAAAGTCTGTGACAACGTAATGAGGATATCCTGAGAAAAGACTATTAGAGGAGCCCCTTAATGGGCAGAAATATCCAGGTCCTACCACCCCTACCATGCTCAGTCATTGGGGCTTCTCTGGAACAGAATGGTGTCTGGTAGAATGTGCAAATAGATCCTGGGGATGTTAACAGCTGGAGGCTGTCAGCTAACTATATTTCTCATGGCTGGCCAGCAAGTTATTTCTGTAAGGGAGATCTGAGCAGTGGAACTCCATGGCTGTCACATAGGATTATTAACTAGAGGTTAAAAGCACAAACTATGGAGTCACCCAGTCAATGACTTTGGACAGGTCACTTAATTTATCTATGCCTTATATTTACCAGTTTTCACATGGGGATAATACTAACTTTAAAGAATTGTTTGGAGAATGAAATCATACAATACATGTAGAGTTCTTGGTAGAGTGCCTGACACATATAATATATTCAATATATAGTCTGCCTGTTTGTCCATTCATCCATCTATCCATCTAACTATCCACCCATCCATCCATCATCAACAAGGTCTTAACCAATTTCCACCCTAAAACACACATGTACACATTTCAAAGGTAAATATCTCTAAGTCCTTTAACATAACGCAGTTTGAAGTTCTCCCAACTTCTTCTTTCCATTACTTATCTTCAAAAAGATAAACCACAATATGGTTTATCTTTTTGAAATCTGTTGGGTCTTTTTCATTGTTTCTCCTAAATCATGACTGCTCCCTTTTTGCCCTCCCATACTTTCACTGACTCACACATGCATACACACAAACTCATGCACACACACATCTAAACGTTGTAGTACCCCAAGTATGGCTTTGCCAATGCAAACTAGAGGAAGCCCATTACCTCTTTTGTCCTAGGCACTATTTTTCTATTAATGCATTCCTAGACTGGATAACATTATTCTGGTCAATTATATTTAGTAGGTAGGCAATGAAATTTGTTTCTTTTGAAAATGGCCAATTTCTATGTTTCATTCATTGCATCTTGTGCGATTTGATCTTGGGAACCAAGTGTAGCAGTTTTACATTTGCCTCTGTACTAGGTACCGTATATTTCCTTGTTAGAGCAAAAATGATTGATGCTGATGGTAACAGAAAGAGCATAGTGTCAGAGGTACCCGAAAGAGGACTCCTAGTAAATATAGGAAATTCCCCCATTGGCTCTTGCTAAACACAGGACCACTGGGTCAAGGAGCTAATTCCAGAGCAATTCTAAAGTTTGCTTTTGGTCCTTTTAATGCCCTGAATTCTGGATTTGCTTATCCTGACTAAAGGACTCTTATACCTACCCTCCCCAAGATGGAATTGGAGGTTGGGCAGCTCTCTGGTAGCTAGAAGTTTCAAGTATGACGCCCCATGATCTCTTTTATAGCAGGGGTAAAAACTGCAAAGAGTCTGATTTCAAGAAAAAAAAAATTGAACTGATGGATTTAGGGCCCAAGCTGATTTTATAACTCTTACAGATAACTTTGTTTAAAAACATAAAAACACATGGGATGCCTGGCTGGCTTAGTTGGTTTAGCATCTGCCTTTGGCTCAGGTTATGATTCCGGGGTCCTGGGATGAGCCCCTAGGAGTGGGGCTCCTTCAGGGAGCCTGCTTCCCCCTCTCCCTGTCCCCCATCTCCTTCTGCCCTTCCTCCCTCCCCTCCCCCTTTCCCTCTGTCCCCTCCCTCTCCCCTGCCCTCACTTGTGTTCTCTTTCTCTCAAATAAATAAATAAATAAATAAAATCTTTAAAAAATATAAAAACACACAACTTGATTTATAATCTGATTTTTAGGATCAGATATATAAAAACAGGGAAAATGAGAAAATTATGGGGAGAGTTTTTCCCTGTGACTTTGGAAATACACCAGGTTTTCTCCCCACACCCAAGAAAAACAGTATTCTTGGGCACCTCAGTAGTCATGGTCCATGGACTACCACCATCAGCTTCATTGGAGAGGTTGTTGAAAATGCAGGATCTCAGGTCATTTTAACAAGATTCCTAGGTGATTTAAATGCACCTTAAAGTCGGAGAAGCACCAGGAGCAGAGCATGAACCACACGCATATTCAAAATCGTCTTCAGAGAAATGTTTGCCCAAGTCATCTGCATAGGGTATGATGTACAGATCCCTTAGTCAGCGTGTACAAGACGAACATGCCCACTGACAGCTAGATGCAGAGGGACATCAATGGAAAGATGTTCTCTCTCAAGATATCAAAAGTGAAATGTCACTCAAATAGAGAGGTGGCAAAACTGGCCAAAGTATCTACCAACCTAGCTAGCAGATAGGTATTGAACAGAGGACCTATCATAGAGTTAAAAATGTTCAAAGGATAAGATTCATATAATTTTAAGTAGTTTGTAATAAAACAGAAGGTAAGACAAAGGTCACTTTAACCAAATTGAGAACATTTATGTTCTGTTCTGAGAACATTATGTTCTGTTATGCCATTTAAAAAGCAACTCAAGTAGAAAGTAGACTTACTGCATTCCATTAACAAATGTTCCAACCTGCTGAAAATCTGGTATCTATTTGCTTCCAATAGATTGCTGGCAGGTAAGAGCTCAGGTTCTGAAATCAGACCATCTAGGTTTATATCTCCCTCCAGCAATTACTTGCCCTGTTATGGTCCTCAAGAGCTCGGTTCCTCATGTATTAATAGCATTATTTACTATAATACCTTCTTAGAGAGTTCTATAGGGAACCCAGTGCCAGGAAAGTGCTTTGCACTCTCAGTGTTTGGGCAAATGGAAAACACTCAATAAATGTTAGATTTTTTTTTTTTTACTTTTGTGAAAACACAAAAATGTATTAGTTTTTCATTTTTTCTATTTTATTTAATTTTAATTTAATTTTATTTTATTGTGGTAAGAATACAACATGAGATCTACCCTCTCTTTTTTTTAGTATTTAATTTATTTATTTGACAGAGATCACAAGTAGGCAGAGAGGCAGGCAGAGAGAGAAGGAAGCAGGCTCCCCACAGAGCAGAGAGCCTGATGTGGGGCTCGATCCCAGGACCCTGAGATCATGACCTGAGCCAAAGGCAGAGGCTTTAACCCACTGAGCCACCCAGGCGTCCCTCACAATAGGCTTTCTTCAGCAGGTTACCAAAGTTAGGAACCATGAAGTTCTTGTAAATTTGTTCTATAAAGATTCTACCAGCATTCCGAAAATGGAACAAATTTAAAAGATAGATATCAAGCCAAGAATTCTGAAATATATATATATATCTCATATATATGAGGTATATATGTAATTTTTTTCTTTCTTTTTTTAAATTTCTTTTCAGCGTAACAGAATTCATAGTTTTTGCACCGAGATCTACCCTCTTGACCAATTTTTACGTGTCCCATACAGTACTGTTGACTCTGAGTACAGTGTTGTAGCGTGGGTCTCTGGGTCTTACGTACCTATGTAAAGAAGCAACTTGGGCTTAGTTTGTAAGTCAAGCTCCTGACATGAATTAAAATGTTATTTAGGTTTGCACTGGACATTTATGATTCCTTGAGTTTAAAGGTCCTCTGATCAAAAAGCTGTTCCCCTTTGAGACTGATCACCCTCACTTTATTTTTATCCACTTTCAACAAAAATGTGGATCTAACTTCCCTAAGGAGATACCCATGGAGGTTTGTATTAGTTACAAATGTACTGAAGTGTTACAAAGAGATTGTCTTACCTTTTGCCATCAATTTAATCACAACTGAATTGCTTGAAAGTCTGTGGTTCACTGGTTTTAAGACCTGTATCTGCAGAAAAGGTATTTTTCCGAGGTAGTTAAATTTACATTTCAAGTTTTGTTCAAGTTCAACTCAAATATAGTGAATCCCGGATGAAGCTAAAATGTGCCCAAAACTCCTTTCCTATTTGGTAAGGAAAACAAAAAACAAAAAACAAACAAACAAACAAACAAAAACCAAAAAACGCCCTCCCCCGCCCTCGAACTCCTTTCCTACCTATTAGGATGGCGATTTGCCCGAAGCCTGCTAGGTGGCAGCATTACTCACACAAACAGCTGCAGGAAGGGAAAGGCCGGTCCTCAGGTAATGAGGACAGTGCTCCTAAGAGGGCTGTGTCGCATTATTATTTCAACATTCAGGTCACTTTTTTTATTTGGTTTATTGATTTTTTAAGATATATTTTGAGTTTTGAGATTTTTTTGATTAGGCTTAAATGTTAATCAGAGGGAAGAAAAACCCCTAAAAATTTGACATAATCTAACAAATTCTGGGCCAAATCCAAATTCCTGGCCCCAAGGTTGCAAAATGAGATGCATCAGTTCTCTGGCAGGCAATCTCATTAGGCCTCAGCAGAGCTGGGTGTGAACTTTCTACGATCAGAAAGTTTTCAGAGAACAGTGAGTCTACCACATACCAATGGCACAGTGTAGTCAGATTTTCCAACCTTTTAAAGCACAGCACTGTGAACATTAACAAAGCAGTCGCCTTGTTTCTTTCATTCGAATTCCATAATATACATATTATTTCATCACTTGCTTTTTTCACTGAGCATATCTTTATGTTATATCCCTGCTTGGAGTCCTGCATATTATCAATAAAAGTCAATGCTCGAATTTTCCAGCAAGAGCACCCCTATTTACCTTTGAAAGTTTTTGGCATATCACTCAATTCTTTTTATAACCTCTGATCCTCAGACCTTAGGTGCCCCCAGGCAATCCTCTTGGCCTCACATTCCTTTGCCAATGTCTTCCCTTTGTCCAACCAGACCTTCCTTAAGCTACTCTTGTCATTGGATGCCCTCTCCCTCTGCAAGCATGTCTTTTCCCTGCTTCAAATTTGGATGTAAGTCCACTCACATTGGTATCTATCCAACAGCCTACTGGTCATTTCTTCATTGAGGCCTCTTTGGTCTCTTCAACCCATCATATTCAAAACTGAACTTAGTTTCTCCAAAATCTGCTCTACCTCCAGTATTCCCAGTCTTCGTGGAAGGTCTCACCACCCACCCCATTGCTCAGAACCCAGTAAGTCATCCTTCCTTCATTTCCCTTAATCTTGTTCCCCAAGAGCTGCTACTTGTGTATGTTAAAGTGCCTTGGCTGTGTCCACTTTTCTTCACTCTCACTGCTTCCTCCTATGCTAAGCCACCATCGCCTGTTGTTGGACCCATTGCAGGAGGAGCCTGCCAGCTGCTCTCTTCCCATCGCTGCTCCCATCTGTTTACATGCTGCAGCCGGTCAGTCATCTTTTCAAAACATGAACCTGATCATCTCATTGGCCTGCTCCAAAAACTTCTCACTGTCCTTATGTGGCTAAGTCCTTACTTGGATCCTGGCCTTCCCTCCAGTTTTGTTTTTTTTTTTTTAAGTTACATAACATATAATTTCATTTCTATGACATCCTAGAAAAGGTACAGATAAATAGTTGCCAGTTTCTTTTTTTTAAATTTATTTATTTTTATTTCTTTTCAGCATAACAGTATTCATTGTTTTTGCACCACACCAAGTGCTCCATGCAATACGTGCCCTCCCTAAAACCCACTACCAGGCACTTCCCTCCAGTTTTATCTTTCCTCACTCCCTTGCTCTCAACTCAACTCTTCAGGTTGGTTTGAGGATGCTGTGCACTCTGCCTTCCACTAGGGGTCTGAAATTCACAGGTTTAACATCTTTGGTAGAGACTCCAATTTTGTATTCTAAATTAATATTCCCTTCCTCATTGGCAGCATCTGAATATTTTAAATGTTTTCCTCTAGTTCTACTACAATAGCTTTATTTCTATTTATTCTCAATAAGTCAAAATAGATGGACTAGAAATGGAACATGGATTTTTTTAAATATTTTTTTTATTTCTTTTCAGCATAACAGAATTCATAGTTTTACACCACACCCAGTGCTCCATGCAATGCGTGCCCTCCATAATACCCACCACCAGGCTCCCCCATGGATATTTTTGAAGCTTACAATTGGGGACTACCCTACCTCCTTCTAAGTAGAACATGTTTTTGTGGACTCACAACTTTTTGGTATATAATGAAGAAAAATTTCCCAAATACCCTTGACTCTACTATATTGATGATTTTTTCCCTGCTGTCTAGGACATCTTTCACTTAGCGTAATACCCTCTAGGTCCATCCATGTTGTTGCAAACTGCAAAAAAAAAAAAAACCAACCTCATTCTTTTTTATGGCTGTGTAATATTCCATTGTGTTTGTGTGTGTGTATCTTCTTTATCCATCTATGGATGGACACTTGGATTGCTTCTATGTATTGGCTATTATAAATAACACTGCAAGAAACATAGGGTTATGTCTAGCTTTTGGGATTCATAGTTTCATTTTCTTTGGGTAAATTCCTAGTTGTTGAACTACTGGGTCATATATTATTTACATTTTTAATTTTTTGAGGAATGTCCGGACTGTTCTCCACAGTGGCTGCTCTGGTTTGCTTTCCCTTTTCTCTACATCCCTGTCAATGCTTACTATTCTTGTCCTTTGGATACCTAGCCATTCTGACAGGTGTGACATGATATCTCACTGTAGTTTTGATTTGCATTTCCCTGATGATTAATGATATTTAGCGTCTTTTCAAGTGTCTGTGGCCCATCTATATGGAAAAATGTCTATTCAAATCTCCTGTCCATTTTTTTAAACTTTTTTAACAATTTCATTTCTTTTCAGTGTAACAGAATTCATAGTTTTTGCACCACACCCAGTGCTCCATGCAATGCGTGCCCTCCATAATACCCACCACCTGGCTCTCCCAACCTCCCACCCCCCACCCCTTCAAAACCCTCAGGTTGTTTTTCAGAGTCCATAGTCTCTCATGGTTCATCTCCCCCTCCAATTTCCCTCAATTCCCTTCTCCTCTCCATCTCCCATATCCTCCGTGTTATTTGTTATGCTCTGCAAATAAGTGAAACCATATGATAATTGACTTTCTCTGCTTGACTTATTTCACTCAGCATAATCTCTTCCAGTCCCGTCCATGTTGCTACAAAAGTTGGGTATTCATCCTTTCTGATGGAGGCATAATACTCCATAGTGTATATGGACCACATCTTCCTTATCCATTCGTCTGTTGAAGGGCATCTTGGTTCTTTCCAC
>PISX010019697.1:0-37485 GCA_004024625.1 Mellivora capensis
ATAACAAATTAAGAAGTGTTTACTTAGGGGAGGGGGAGACAAGATGGTGGGGAAGTAGGAGGAGGCTCCTTTTCAACCTGTCCCCTAAAGTGAGCTGATTACCTACCAAGGAAATCCAATCACCCATGAAATCAGACTGAGATCAGAATTATACACGTTTGGATCTCTACAGGGACAGAAGACACCAGTGGGCAGGTAAAGTGGAGTGGGAATGTCAGACTGGTATTGGAAGATAAACAAAAGGGGGAGGGGGCCACCAGAGGTGACCCATTGGAAAGTAATACACCAATAAGAGAGTCTCCTGCATCTGGGGGCCAGCATTAACTTAGAGTCTGGTTGAAAGTACTCAAAAAGAGGAAAGGATCGCTGGGGGAAATTGAGGAAATCGGAGTGTTTAGGGACAGGGGCAAATTCCCTGGACTTGGGACAACTAACCTGGCGCTGAGCCAGACAGAGTGTGGCGGAGAAACCAGGTCTTGGTCCCCGAGCTGCCAGCATGCCTGAGAACGCCTGGGGTCCAGTGAGGGACTAGGAGCATCGCCAGCTGACAGAAACATAGCCTTTTTGCAATCTTCCACTCGAGTGCCGAGCCGCACTATCAGAGTCTGAGACGCGAGCGCCCCACATTCTCCCCTGAGAGAGGTGCTCGCAGGCACCAGCCCGGCGCTTTCAGCGCTCTCATACCTGGAAAGACCAGGCACTCGCAACCCAGGCAAGCGGGAAAATCTCAGTGTGTGATTGCTGCTTGGAACCTCTCTGGTGGTCAGGAGCAGCCCAGACAGCTGCTGCTGTCATGGTTTTGGGTACAAAGCAGGAGTTCCTGTGTCCCCAGGGACCGCGAATTGGAACTTGCTCTGCCAGCAGCCAAGGGGGAACTTATGTGCTCTGCAGCACCTAGAGGGGAGCAGACTGAGGCTTCTCTCTGAGAGGGAGGTCTGGGTACAGTTAACTTTCCTCTAAAACTCCAAAAACCATCAAGAGCTGCCAAGGGTAGAGAAAACAAAGGAAAAAACATAAAAACTTCCAGAGAACAAAAGCCTGAAAAAACGGTTTCCTCAGAGCCCACCCCTTTGAGGGGGGCGGGAGGACTTAACTCAGAGAACACTGCCTGAAAACCCACGTGGCAGCCCCCCCTACCAGAAAACCAACCAGGAAAAAGAGAGAGAGAGAGAGAGAGAGAGAAAATACAACAAAAGAACAACAACCACTACTTCATAGATAAAACTTTTATTTTTAATTCGTTCCCACTAACCTGGTTCATTCTTTTTTAAAATATAGACAATTTTTAACCTATTTATCATCACAGTAAGATGTCCAGTACCTCAAATTTCATAATAACCTTTAAACCTGAACTTTTTGTTACTTATACCCGTGTTTTTATTTTGCTTTTCTATTTTGTAATTTCTTTTAAATTTTAGCTTAGTTTAGTTTAGTTTATTCCTTTTTTTGTAATTTTATTTTTTAATATTCATTTAGAGTGAAATTTAAAGGTAATCCCCTTTCCCCAATCACTGCTAACCCTATAGGTAAACCAATTTTTAATCCCCCTTTATCATAGGAAAGTTGAGTCCTTTAACAAAGATATCAAGATACATCCAGGAAGAATCAAAATAACCTTTGCCCACACTGAGAATTTAAAACCACTCTCTCATCTTTTTCTCCTGCCAATATTTCCATGAATTTGTGTTTGTCCTGATAGTATATAAATCTTATACTTGGGGTTCTTTTTCACGAGGTTCTTTTCTTTTATTTTCTTTTTTTTTGTTGTTGTTTTGCTTTTAGAAATATATATATATATACATATATATATATATATCTTGTCATATACTTTCATCAGTCTTTTTGTTTGTCTGTTTTTGTTTGTATACTTCATAAATCTTACCTTGGGGCCCATTTTGACTGAGCCTTCTCTTTTATCTTCCCCTTTTTTTTCCTGTCTCTCTTTCTCTCTTTCTCTTTCTTTCTTTTTTATTTCATTTGGGTGGGGACTCCTGATTGCTCAGAAGCGTTCCAGGGTGCACCTTGACTACACCATGGTCAATACATCCAGCTACATCCATTTAGCCATCTCTCACCAAAATGGCTAGGAGGAGGAATGCCCAACAGAAGAAAAATTCAGAGGATGGGCCCTCGGCAACAGAGCTAATGGCTACCGACATAGACAATATGTTGGAAAGGGAATTCAGGCTAACAATTATCCAGGAAATAGCTAGGTTGGAAAAAGCTATGGATGACCAAACGGAATTGATTAGGGCAGAAGTGAAAGCCACCAGGGTTGATGTTCACAGTGCTCTCAATGAGTTCCAATCTAATCTAAGTTCTCTAAAAGGTAGGGTAACTGAGACAGAAGATAGAATTAGTAATCTGGAGGGCAAACAGAGAGAAAGGATCAGGAGGAAGCCTGGAACAAACAGCTTAGAAGCCACAAAAACAGAATCAGAGAAATAAATGATGCCATGAAACGTTCCAATGTCAGAATTATTGGAATACCTGAAGGGGAGGAGAAAGAAAGAAATCTAGAAGATATAGTGGAACACGTTCTCCATGAAAATTTTCTGAACCTCGCAAATGGAACCAGCGTTCATGTACTAGAAGCAGAATGCCCCAGACTCTAGTAACAGACTCTAGAAATCTGTCAAAATGCAAAAGGCAAGGGACTTCTTAAAGCATAATCTTTTCAAAGACTACATACAATTTTGAATGCGTCTCTCAACCACCATACTTCTCCATTGGAAGAGACTGGAAGCCTTCTAAATTTGAGGTGCTTGAGCACAACTTTTGCGTATCAAATCAAAAGTGCTAAGGCAAAGCCAAAGGAAATATGACTTAAGCTAAAAGTGTAAAACAACTCATCACACATGGGCACATGTTATCATGATTCCACTTTAGAAACACGGAAGGTCAAGAAGGCAATAGGGTGATATGTTCAAAGAGCTAAAAAAAATATTTGTCTATTAAGATTCTATTTCAATATCTGGACTTTGTATCAAGGATGGCAGAGCAATGTAGAGGTGGCCTCATGGGCCACGGACGATTCTCCCTCTCTGGGGATTTGGCCCTGTTCCCCATTGTTTGGGGTCATTGTGTGGGAAGGCAGGAGTCCCATTTTCTGTCTCGGGGTCCCTCCAAAAGAAAGATTCCAGTGCAGAGCCCCAGGTACGGGCGACCGGAATACCCCACCTTTGGTTGGAATTGGGGCCTAGGGGCATGGCAAGCCCAATATGCGGGCACTTGGTCCAGGTACCGAGAGGCCTCAATTGAGAACGGGGCTCAGGCTGAGGGTCTCAATGCATGTTTGTGCCCAATGCGGCCATCAAGCATGGGCATGGCCTCATGGGTCATGCAGGTTTTTTCCTACTCTGAGGGTTTGACTTCTTCCACCATCTCAACAGCAAGGTTTCTTGCCATGGGGAAGGAGGAGTTCTGTTTCATGCTTCAAGTTGCCCTCTATTCAGGGATTTGAAATAAGTTCTAGGGACTGAGGCCTGAAAACACAGGTTGGGAAGAGATGACGGCAGAGCGCCATTGCGGGTCTGATCTGCTGCATATGCAGCCAGCTGTCTGGGTGTCTGAGGGGAGTTCTGGGCTCAGGCTGGGTCAGACAGAGCAATAGTGCACAGGGCAGCCTAGGAAAATGGGGTGCAGTCAAGGGCCATGCAGTTTGATCCTCATGTGTGGTTTCTTGGCAGCCCCATGGGCACTTTTTTCTCTGGTGATCAGTCAGAGTTCTGCGTTGTGGCTCCAGAATTCCCAGTGTAAAGGGCGTATGGGTCAGGACAGTGAGGGCAGAAGTCTGAAAACACAAGCTAGGCTTAGGTTTCATGCAGAGGGCACTATAAGCCCACTATGCAGAGGTTGAATCGAGATCTCCAGCATCAGAATTAAGGGCAAGTATCAGACTTTGGCTCAGGCTGGAGTTTGCGACCATGACCATCATGGCTCCTGAATGGAAGGGTCGCCTCATGAGGCTGTGGAGGTTTTCCCACTCTGGGTGTTGTGAGCTGCTCCAAACAGCAAGATTTCCTTCTGCAGGACAGGCGAGTCCTATTGGATGGCTCAAGGCTGCCCCATATGGGAAGATTCGAGAGCATGGCTCAAAGGACGGATGCCTGGAAAACCCAAATTGAAATCCCATTGGCTCCTAGGGACAAGGCAGATTCGATCTGCTGTCTCTGGGACGAGCTATGCAGGGGTCTGAGTGAAATGGACTCTCATGCTGATGGGTCATAATGCGGGTTTGTGTCCATGGAGACCCTGGGATGTGGTGGTGTCTCAGGGGCCCTGCAGGATTTTCTTATCCGGAGGATTTTACACAGTTCCCAATAGCAAGTTTCCCATGTGGAGACGAGAGGTGTTAGTTTTGTGCATCAAGAAACCCCCATATGCTGGTATTTGAAAGTAGGCCTCTGGGGAGAGATGCCTGAAAACCTAAGCTAGTTTTCAGATTAGGGCCTAGGGGCATGTCCAGTTAAATTGTTTGTCTCTGGGGACATCTGTCTGTGTTTCTGAGTGGAGGTAGTTGCTCAGGTGGTTTCAGAAATGGCTTTTTGTCCAGGGTGGACTACCCAATTGGAATGGGCTCGGGGGCCTTGTAGGTTTCTCCTAATCTGTAGGGTTGTGGCCAACGGAATGGGCAGTTTCCTTTGAGAGGGCAGGCACTGTCCTTTGGTGTGGCTACAGAGGCCCCAGCCTGGAGGGTATTTGGGCCAAGGCAAACCCAAGCTAGTTTTCAGATTAGGGCGTAGGGGCATGTCCGGTTCTATTGTCTGTCTCTGGGGATATCTGTCTGTGTGTGAGTACAGGCCATTGCTCAGTTGGTGTAAGAAATGCCTTTTTGTCCACGGAGGACTACGCAACTCGGATGGGCTCAAGGGCCTTGTAGGTTTCTCCTAATCTGTAGGGTTGTGGCCAATGGAATAGGCACAGTTCCCTTCAAGAGGGCAGGCACAGTCCTCTGGTGTGGCTGCAGAGGCCCTGGCCTGGAGGGGGTGTGGGCCAGGGCTGTGGGGACAGAAATCCAAAAACACAAACTCGGGTTACATTTCGGGCCGAGGGTATGACAGGCCTGATCTACAGACCATAAGGGGAACTCCTTGGGATATGAAATAAGGGCGAGTGTGAAGCGGTAGCTCAGGCTTTTGTCTCTGGATTTTGTGTCAAAAATGCCCGAAGAATGTAGAGGTGGCCTCATGGGCCATGGATGATTTCCCTCTCTGGGGATTTGGCCTGGCTCCCAAGAGTTTCGGGTCATTGTGTGGGAAGGCAGGAGTGTTTGTGCCCAAGAAGGCCCTCAAGCATGGGGGTGGCCTCATGAGCCATGCAGGTTTCTCTGAGTTTGAAGGTTTGGCATTGAGACCCATCCCAATAGCAAAGTTTGTTGCCATGGGGCAGGAGGAAGTCTGTATTGTGCACCAGTTTCCCCCATTGCAGCGATTTGAGAGAAGGCTAGGACAGATGACTGAAAACCCAGGTTGGGAAGAGATGAGGGCAGAGGGCCATGTCAGGTCTGATCATCTGCACTAGCGGCCAGCTGTCTGGGTATCTGAGGGGAGGTCTGGGCTCAGGCTGTGTCAGAAAGAACATTACTGCACAGGGCAGCCTAGGAAATGGGGGTGCGGTTGAGGGCCATGCAGGTTGATCCTCATTTGGGGTTTCTAGGCAGCCCCATATGGCACTTTTTTCTTCTGCTGCACAGGCAGAGTGCTGCATTGTGGCTCCAGAATTCTCAATGTGAAGGGCTTCTGGGCCCGGAGTGTGAGGAGGGAAGTTTGAAAACACAAGCTAGGCTTAGGTTTCGGGCAGAAGGCATGGCAGGCCCAATCTGCACAGGCTGAATCACGATCTCTAGTATCTGAAGTAAGGGCAATTATCAGACATTGGCTCAGATTGGAGTTTGCCACCATGATGACTCCTGATGCAAGGGTGGCCTCTTGAGGCCATGGAGGTTTTCCCACTCTGGGGGTTGGGAGCTGCTCCAACCAGCAAGGTTTCCTTCTGTGGGACAGGCGAGTACTATTGTAAGGCTCAAGGCTGCCCCATACGGAAATATTTGAGAGCACAGCTCAAAGGACAGATGCCTAGAAAACCTACCTCTCATTCCCACTGGCTCCTAGTGCCAAGGCAGATTCTATCTGCTGGCTCTGGGGTGAACTACCCAGGAGGCTGAGTTGAAGTAGACACTCATGCTGATGGGTCATAATGCATTTTGGTGTCCATGGAGACCCTGGTTTGTCGCAGTGGCTCTGGGGCCCTGCAGGTTTCTCCTACCCAGAGGGTTTTACACAGCTCCCAATAGCAAGGTTCCCATGTGGACACGATAGGTGTTCTGTTTGGTTCCTTAGGAAACCCCTATATGCTGATATCCGAAGTCAGGCCTCTGGGGAGAGATGCCTACAAACCTAAGCAGGATTCAGATTAGGGCCTAGAGGCATGTTCAGTTCAATCTTCTGTCTCTCCAGACATCTGTCTGCATGTGTGAGTAAAGGGAATTGCTCAGGTTGTGTCAGAAATACCTTTTGGTCCACGGAGGACTAGGCAATTGGGATGGGCTCAGGGGCCTTGTAGTATTCTCCTAATCAAAAGGGTTGTGGCCAATGGAAAGGGCACAGTTTCCTTCAAGCAGGCAGGTAAAGTCCTGCATTGTGGCTCCAGAGACCCCAGCCTGGAGGCTGTGTGGACCTGGGCTGTGGGGACAGAAATCGGAAAACACAAACTCGGGTTAGGTTTCGGGCCAAGGGTCTGGCAGGCCCGATCTACAGCCCGTGATGGGATCTCCTCGGAATATGAAAGAAGGGCGAGTGTGAGGTGGTAACTCAGGCTTTTGTCTCTGGATTTTGTATCAAGGATGGCTGAGAAATGAAGAGGTGGCCTCATAGGCCATGAACAATTCTCAGTCTCTGGGGATTTGGGCCCATTCCGCATTGTTTGTTGTCATTGTGTGGGAAGGCAGAAGTCCTGTTTTCTGTCTCAGGGGTCCCTCCAAAAGAGATTCCAGAGCAGATCCCCAGTTATGAGTGACCAGAATACACCACCTTTAGTTAGAATTGGGGTCCAGGGGCATGGAAAGACGGATATGTGGGCTCTTGGTCCAGCTACCTGGAAGCCTCATTTGAAAACGGGGCTCAGGCTGAGGGTCACAATGTGTGTTTGTGCTCAGCACGGCCCTCATGCATTGGCGTGGCCTCATGGGCCATGCAGGGATCGCTTATTCTGAGGGTTTGACTTTGACCCTCATCCCAACAGCAAGGTTTCTTGCCAGGGGAAGGAGGAGTTATGTTTTGTGCATCAGGGTCCCCCATATGCAGGGCTTTGAGAGAATGTCTAGGGACAGATGCCTGAAAACCCAGGTGGGGAAGAGATGACGGAGAGGTCCATGGCATGTCTGATCGGCTGCATAAGCGGCCAGCTATCTGGGTGTCTGATGTGAGGTCTGGGCTCAGGCTGTGTCATACAGAGCATTACTGCACAGTGTGGCCTAGGAAATTGTGGTGCAGATGAGGGCTGTGCAGGTTGATCCTCATTTGGAATTTTTAGGCAGACCCATAGGCACTTTTTTCTTCTGGTACGCAGGCAGAGTGCTGCGTTGTGGCTCCAGAATTCCTAATGTGAAGGGGTATTGGGCCAGGAGTGTGAGGGCGGAAGACTGAAAACACAAGCTAGGGTTAGGTTTCGGGCGGAGAGCATGGCAGGCCCAATCTGCAGAGGCTGAGTAGTGATCTCCAGCATCTGAAGTAAGAGGGAGTATCAGAGGTTGGCTCTGGCTGTAGTTTGCGAAAATGATGGCTCCTGAATGGAAAAGTGGCCTAATGAGGACATGGAAGTTTTCCCACTCTTGGGGTTGTTAGCTGCTCTAAACAGCAGGGTTTCCTTCTGCAGGCCAGGCGAGTCCTATTGGATGGCTCAAGGCTGCCCCATACGGAAAGATTTAAGAGCAAGGCTCAAAAGACGGATGCCTGGAAAACCCACTCAACTTCCCCCTGGCTCCTAGGGTCAAGGCAGATTGGATCTGCTGGCTCTGGGGCGAAGGACCCAGGGGGCTGAGTTGAAGTGTACACTCATGCTGATGGGTCATAATGTGGGTTTGTGTCCACGGAGACCCTGGAATGTGGTCGTGGCTCAGGGGCCCTACAGGATTCTCCTACCCGGAGGGTTTGACACAGCTCCCAGTAGCAAGGTTCCCATGTGGAGATGAGAGGTGTTCTGTTTTGTGCCTCAGAAACCCCCAAATGCTGGTATTCAAAAACAGGGTTCTGGGGAGAGATGCTTGCAAACCTAAGCTGGGGTTCAGATTAGGGCCTACGGGCATATCCAGTTCAATCTTCTGTCTCTGCAGACATCTGTCTGCATGTCTGATTAGAGGGAGTTGCTCAGGTTGTGTCATAAATACCTTTTGGTCCACGGAGGACTAGGCAATTGGGATGGGCTCGGGGGTCTTGTAGTATTCTCCTAATCAAAAGGGTTGTGGCCAATGGAATGGGTGGTTTCCTTCAAGCGGGCAGGCAGAGTCCTGCATTGTGGCTCCAGAGACCCCAGCCTGGAGGTTGTGTTAACCTGGGCTGTGGGGAGAGAAATCAGAAAATACAAACTCGGGTTAGGTTTCGGGCCGAGGATCTGGCAGGCCCGATCTACAGACCGTGATGGGAGCTCCTTGGGATATGAAAGAAGGGCGAGTGTGAGGTGGTAACTCAGGCTTTTGTCTCTGGATTTTGTATCAAGCATGGCAGAGGAATGTAGAGGTGGCCTCCTAGGCATTGAACAATTCTCAGTCTCTGGGGATTTGGGCCCGTTCCCCATTGTTTGGGGTCATTGTGTGGGAAGGCAGGAGCCCTGTTTTCTGTCTCAGGGGTCCCTCCAAAAGAGATTCCAGAGTAGAACCCCAGGTACGGGCAACCGGAATACCCCACCTTTGGTTGGAATTGGGGCCTAGGGGCATGGCAAGCCCGATATACGGGCTCTTGTTCCAGCTACCAAGGGGCCTCATTTGAAAACGGGGCTCAGGCCGATGGTCACAGTGCGTGTTTTTGCCCAAGGAGGCCCTCATTCATGGGCGTGGCCTCATGGGCAATGCGGATTTCACTGACTCTGAGGGTTTGACTTTGACCCCATCCCAACAGCAAGGTTTCTTGCCATGGGGAAGGAAGAGTTCTGTTTTGTGCATCAGGTTCCCCCATATGAAGAACTTTGAGAGAAGGTCTAGGGACAGGTGTCTGAAAACCCAGGTTGGCAATAGATCACGGCAGAGAGCCCTGGCAGGTCCGATCTGCTGCATATTCGTCCAGCTCTCTGGGTGTCTGACGGGAGGTCTGGGCTCAAGCTGTGTCAGAGCATTAGTGCACATGGTAGCCTAGGAAATTGTGGTGATGTTCTGGGCAGACCCATAGGACACTTTTTTCCTCTGTTGCACAGGCAGAGTGCTGTGTTGTGGCTCCAGAATTCCCAATCAGGAGGGCTTGTGGGCCAGGAGTGTGAGGACTGAAGACTGAAAACTCAAGCTACGGTTAGGTTTCAGGTGGAGGGCACGGCAGGCCCACTCTGCAGAGGCTGAATCGAGATCTCTAGCATCTGAAGTAAGGGTGACTATCAGATTTTGGATCAGGCTAGAGTTTGGGACCATGATGGCTCCTGAATGGAAGATTGGCCTCATGAAGCCATGAATGTTTTCGCACTCTGGGTCTTGTGAGCTGCTCCAAACTGCAAGGTTTCCTTCTGCAGGCCAGCCGAGTTCTGTTGGATGGCTCAAGGTTGCCCCATACGGGATATTCAAGAGCAGGACTCTAAAGATGGATGCCTGGAAAACCCACCTCACATTCCCATTAGCTCCTAGGAACAAGGCAGATTCGAACTCCTGGCTCTGGGATGAGCTACCCAAGGGCCCGTGTTGAAATGGATTCTCATGCTGATGTGTCATAATGCGGGTTTTTGTCCCTGGAGACCCTGGAATATGGCGGTGACTGAGGAGCCATGCAGGATTCACCTAACGGGAGGGTTTTACACAGCTCCCAATAGTAAGGTTCCCATCTGGAGTTGAGAGGTGCTCTGTTTTGTTCCTCAGGAAACCCCCATATGCTGGCATTCAAAACCAGTCCTCTGAGGAGAGATGAGTTCAAACCTAAGCGAGAGTTCAGAGTAGGGCCTAGGGCCCTGTCCAGTTCAATCTTCTGTCTCTGTGGACATCTGTGACAGTCTCTGAGTGGAGGCAGTTGCTCAGGCTCTTTCAGAAATGCCTTTTTGTCCAGGGAAGACTATGCAATTGGGATGTCCTCGGGGTAATTGTAGGTTTCTCCTAATCTGGAGGGTTTTGGCAAATGGAATAGGCACAGTTTCCTTTGAGAGGGATGGCACAGTCCTCTCGTGTGGTCCCAGATGCCCCACCCTGGGGGTGTGTGGGCCAGGGCTGTGGGGACAGAAATCTGAAAACACAAACTCGGCTTAATTTTCTGGCCGAGGGTATTTCAGGCCCGATCTACAGACCATGAGGGGAGCTCTTCGGGATATGAAATAAGGGTGAGAGTGAGGCAGTAGCTTAGGATTTTTTCTCGGATTTTTGAGTCAAGTATACCCGAGGGTTGTAGGAGTGGCCTCATGGACAAAGGACGATTCTCCCTCTCTGGGGATTTGCCCCAGCTCCCAATCATTTAGGGTTATTGTGTGGGATTGGAGGAGTCCTGTTTTCTGACTCAGGGTTCCCTCCAAAAGAGGGAATCCAGAGCAGAGACCAGGTATGGGTGACCGGAAAACCCCACCTTTAGTTCGGATTGGGACCTAGGGACAAGGAAGCGTGATATGCGGGGTCTTGGTCCAGCTGTGGAGAGGCCTTCTTTGAAAACGGGGCTCAGGCTGAGGTTCACAATGCATGTTTGGGCTCAATTGGCCCTCAAGCATGAGCGTATCCTCATGGGCCATGCAGGTTTCTCCTACTCTGAAGTTTTGACACCATCCCCAAAGCAAGGTTTCTTGCCATGGGGACAGAGTTCTGATTTGTGCATCAGATTCCCCTCGGTGCAGGGATTTGAGATAAGTTCTAGGTTCCGATGCCTGAAAACCCAGGTTGGGATGAGATAACGGCCTAAGGCCATGGCGGATCGGATGTGCTGGATATGCCGCCAGCAGTCTGAGGAGGTCTGGGCTCAGGCTGTGTCAGACAGAGCATTAGTGCACAGGGAGGCCTATGAAATTGGAGTGCGGTTGAGGGCCATAGAAGTTGATCCTCAATGTGGTTTTTGGGCAGCCCCATAGGGAACTTTATCCTTCTGTAGGACAGGCAGAGTGCTGCATTGTGGCTCCAGAATTCCCAATCTGTGAGGCTTGTAGGCCAGAAGTGTGAGGACGGAAGTCTGAAAACAGAAACTAGGATTAGGTTTAGGGCCTAGGGCATGGCATTCCCTATCTGCAGAAGCTGAATCGAGATCTCCAGCATCTGAAGTAAGGGCGAGTGTCAGATCCTCGCTCAGTCTGGTGTTGGTGTCCATGATGGCCGCCTAATGGAGAGGCGGCCATGAGGGCATGAAGGTTTTCCCATTTTGGGTATTGTGAGCTGCTCCACACAGCGAGATTTCCTTTTTCAGGACACTCGAGTCCTGTTTGTTGGGTCAAGTGTCCCCCATACTGAAATATTCGAAAGCAGGTATCTATGGATGCCTGGAAACCCCACTTAGTGTGACAATTGGAGCCTAGGAAAGAGGCAGGTTCGATATGCTGGTGCTGGTATGAGTCACCTCGGGAGCTGAGTTGAAATGTAGTCTCATGCTGTTGGGTCAAAATGCCAGTTTTTATCCCAGGAGAACTTTAAATGTGGCAGGGGAATCAGGGGCTATGCAGGATTTCCTACCCTGAGGGTTTTACACAGCTCCAAATAGCAAGGTTTCCTTCTGGGGACAAGAGGTGTTGTTTTGTGGCTCAGAGATTTCCCATATGTTGGTATTCAAGACCAGGCCTCTGGGGACAGATTCCTGAAAACCTAAGCTAGGGTTCATATTAGGGCCTAGGGGCATGTCATGTTCAATCTCTTGTATTGGGGGCCATCTACCTGCGTGTCTGACTGGAGGTAGGTGCTCAGGGTGTGTCAGACTGTGCATTTTTGTCCAGAGCAGCCTACGAAATTGGTGTGGCCTTGGGAGCTTTGCAGGTTATTCCTAATCTGGAGGATTTTGGCAACTGTAGAGGGCACAGTTTCTTTGGGAGGACAGGCACAGTCCTGTGGTGTGGCTCCAGAGGCCACAGGCTGGAGGGTGTGTGGGCCAGGTCTCTGCGAACAGAAGTCTGAAAACACAAACTAGGGATAGTTTTAGGGCTGAGGCTATGGTAGACCCGATCTGCAGACCCTGAGGCGAGCTCCTCGTGACCTGAAAGTAGGGCTAGTGTAGTCATTAGCTCAGGCTTTTGTCTCTGGAATTTGTGTCTAGGATGGCCGAGTAATGTAGTGGTGGCCTGATGGGGCCATGGAAGATTCTCCCTCTCTGGGGATTGTTCCAGTATCCCAATAGTTTGCTGTGATTCTCTGGAAAGGGGGAGTCCTGTTTTCTGTCTCAGGTGTCCCCCAAAAGGTGGGATTCCAGGGCAGGGCTCTGGTAACAGGTTCCTGGGAACCACAACTTGGGTTAGAATTTGAGCATAGGGGAATGCAGGCCCTTATATGATGGCTCTTGGGACAGCTACCGAGGGGCTTATATGAAAATGGAGATCAGGCAAAGGGTCACAATGCGTGTATCTGCACAGGGATGCCCTCAAGAGTGGGCGTGGCCACATGTTCCATGAATTTCTCTCATACTCTGAGGGTTTTACACCCATCCCAATAGCAAGGTTTCCTGCATTGGGGAAGGAGGAGTTCTGTTTTGTCCATCTGGTTCCCCCGAATGCAGGAATTTGTGATAAGATCTGGGGACAGATGCCTGAAAACCCAGGTTGGGTAGAGATTATGGACTAGGGACATGGCAGGTCCAATCACTGGATATGCGGCCAACTCTCTGGGCGCCTGAGAGGAGGTTGGGCTCAGGCTGTGTCAGACAGAGCATTAATGCACAGGGCGACCTATAAAATTAGGGTGCCCTTGACGAGGGCCGTGCAGGTTGATCCTCTTTTGGGGTTTTTGGAAAGCCCCATAGGGAACTTTTTCTTTCTGGTGGGTAGTCAGAGTGCTGAGTTGTGCCTCCAGAATTCCCAATCTGGAGGGCTTGTGGACCAGGAGTGTGAGGACGGAAGACTGAAAACGTAAGTGAGGGTTAGGTTTAGTACCAAGGGCATGGCAGGCCCAATCCAGAGGATGAGGTGAGATCCCCAGAATCTGAAAAATGGGTGAGTTTCAGACATTTGTTCAGCCTGGAGTGTGTGTCAATAATGGCTGCCTAAGGTAGGGGTGGCCTCATGAGGCCATGAGCGTTTTCCCCTCTCTGGGGGTTGTGAACTGCTCCAAACAGCAAGTTTTTCTTTTCAGAACAGGGGGAGTATGTTTGTTGGCTTAAGGTTCCCTCATATGGAACGATTCCAGGCCAGAACTCTACATATGGATGCCTGGAAACCACACCTTGGGTTGCCATGGGATCATAGGGACTTGGCAGGTTTGATCTGCTGGCTCTGGGGTGAGCTACCATAAGGGCTGAGTTGCAATGGAATCTCATGCTGATGGGTCACAATGTGGGTTTGTGTCCAGGGAGACCTTCAAATGTGGTGGTGACTCTGGAGTCCTGAAGGATTCTCCTACACTGAGGGTTTTACACAGTTCCAATTAGCAAGGTTTCCTTCTGGGGACAGAAGGTGTTCTGTTTTGTGGCTCAAGGATTTCCCCTATGTTGGTATCTGATGCCTGGAAACCTAAACTAGGGTACAGATGAGAGCCTATGGGCATGTGAGGTTCAATCTTCTGTCTCTGGGGCCATCTACCTGGGTGTCTGACTGGAGGTCGGTGCTCAGGATGTGCAATACTGGGCATTTTGGTGCAGGGCGTCCTATGAAATTTTGGTGGCCTTGGAGTCCTTGCAGGTTTCTCCTAATCTTGCGGGTTTTGGCAACTGCATAGGACACAGTTTTCTTTGGGAGGCCAGGCACAGTCCTGTCTAAAAACACATACTCGGGTTAGGGCTAGTGTCGAGAGTATGGCTGGCCTGATCTGCATACCCTGATGCAAGCCACTCTGGTCCTGAAATTAGGGCTTTGATACTTCGGTATCATTCTGAGGGAAAAGAGGGCAACCTCATTGACGAAACCTGAACCTGGACACTAATACACATCTGTCCCTGGCCTGAGACCAAAACTCCAGACAGCCACCCATGTACCTGGCCTGATACTAAACAGATTGGACCTCCTATGCCCATAGTCCCTAATGCTAAAGCTAGGTTTATTTTTCAGGCATCCATACCTAGAGTCCTGCTCTCAAATCCCTCTATTTGGGGTCCCCTGAGCCATATAACAGGCCCCCAACTCTCCCCCAGAATTAACCTGTACTACTTAGATGTACAAAACCCCAGAGCAGGAGAAACCTCCATGGCCCCTGGAGGCCACGCACAGATTTGGCAGCCCTAGTAGTCACAAATTCTAGTCTGGTCTGAGTGAATGTCTGACACTCGCCCTAACTTCAAATCTGGGGAGCTTGCCTCAGCATCTGAATATCAGGGATCCATGTCCTACACCCTAACCATACACCTAGCTTGGGTTTTCAGAATTCCATCCCTTCATTCCTGGAAAGCAAGCCATCCAGATTAGGGACTCCAGAACCATCCCACAGGACTCTCCCTGACTTCCAGAAGGAAACTGTGCCAAATAGAAATGCTTAAAACACCTAGATTATGGGAATCGTGCATGACTCCGATGCCACACCACATTTATATGCTACCCTGGACACTAATATGCAGTCTGACACAAAGTGAATCCCTTCCTCCAATCAGCTCTTGGTAAAGCTGGCCCCAGGACCAGCATATTGGACCTATCATTTCCCTAGGCCCCAATCAAACCCTAGGTTGGAGCATCAGGCATCCATAGCCTGAGCTCTCCTCTCGAATTCCCCACACAGGGGACCCCTGACCCATATAACAGTACTCCTTCTGCCTCTCCCCAGAAGGAAAACTTGCTTCTTTTGGAGCTATGTAAAGCCCTCAGAGTTGGAAGAAAAACGCATGGCTCCTTAGGCCACACCCAATTTTGCAGGTGCCCTATAAAGAAACACTATTGTAATCCTTAGCCTGAGCCCCATTTTCAACACAGCGCCAAGTGAAGATCACTGCAGAGCCAGGATATAAGGTCTGCCATTCCACTAGGACCTAACATTAAATGTACCTTGGGTTTTCAGGTATCCATACCAGAATGCTGCACTCAAGTCCCTCTTTATGGGGGACCCCTGAGCCAAAATACAGGACACCACCTATCTCCCATAACAGCCAAATTATTTGGAACTGAGAAAAAATCCCAGAGCGGGAGAAAATTACATGGACCCTTGAGGCCAACCCCACACTTGGCAGATCACATGGACACAAACTCCAGCCTGAGCGACCTCCTGACACTTGCTTAAACCTCAGATCCCAGAGAGTTCATCTCAGCATTTGTAGATTGGGCGGGCCATGCCCTAGGCCTTAACCCTAACCCTCACTTGGGTTTTCAGACTTTTGTCCCAAGAGTCCTTGCCCTCAAGCACTCCAGATAGAGCGCTCCGGAGAAACACCATGGGACTCTGCCTACACCCCAGAAGGAAAACCGTGCTCAGTGGAGCTGCACAAAACACCCAGATTAGAAGAAACCTGCATGGCCAATGAGGCCACCTCCATTTTCTGAAAACAACCCTGAATACTAATACACATTCTGTTCCTCAGTAAGCCTGGATCTCCAGCCATCCACCCACGTAGCTGGCCACAGAGTCAGCAGATCGGAACTGCCATTCCCCAGTCCCTAATGCTAACCTTAATTTGGCTGTACATTCATCCATACCCAGAGCCTTTCTACAAAATCCCTCCATATGGGGACCCTTGGACATGCAACAGGACTCCACCTCTCTGCTAGAATGAAATCATACTATTTGCATTTGTGCAAATCCCCCAGAGCAGGAGAATTTTCCATGGCCCCAGGAGGCCACACAAACATTTGGCAACCCTAGTGGACACAAATTCTATTCTAGTCTGAGCGAATGTCTGACACTCGCCCTAACTTCATATTCTCTGGAGCTCGCCTTAGCATCTGAAGATTGGAGATCCATGCCCTAGACTCAAAGCATAAACCTAGCTTGGGTTTTCAGAATTCTATGCCTTGAGTGCTGGAATGAAAACCCTCCAAATTGGGGACTCCTGAGCCACACCATAGGACTTTCCCTGCTCTCCAGAAGGAAACAATGCCCTATGGAGCTGCACAAAAGCCCTAGATTAAGGTAAACATACACAGTTCCCTATGCCACCCCACTTTTTTATGCCACCCTGGACACTATATGCAATATGACATAACCTGAGTCCCGTCCTCCAATCAGCCTCGGGGAGAGCTGGCCCCAGAGCCAGCATATAGGACCTGCCATGTCTCTAGGCCCAAATCTGAACCCTAGGTTGGGGTTTCAGACAACCATAGCTAGAGCCCTCCTCTCAAATCCCTTCACACTAGGGACCCTTGAGCTACAAAGAATTCCTCCTAACCCCTAGAAGGAAACATTGAATTCTGCAACTATGTAAAACCCTCAGAGTTGGAAGAAGCCTGCATTGCCCCTGAGACCATGCCCACTTTTCCAGGCCTCCCTACACAAAAATGCCCATTGTGATCCTTGGCCTGAGCCCCGTTTTCAACACAGTCGCATGGGTACCTCACACCAGAGCCAGGATATAAGGCCTGCCATGCCACAAAGACCTATCCTTAAACATAGGTTTGGGTTTCAGGCTATTACACTAGGAGCCCTGCTCTCAAATCCCTCCATATGGGGGACACATGAGCCATAAAACAGAGAAACACCTATCCACAGTGTAAGCCAACCTATTTAGAACTCTGCAAAAACCACATAACTGGAGAAAACCCCATGGTCCCATGAGGCCACCCCCATATTCGGCAGATCGGCTGGTTACAAACTCCAGCCTGAGCAATCTCCTGACGCTCGCCTTAACTTTAGATCCCTGGGAGCTTGCCTCAGCATTGTAAATTGGGCCTGCGATACACTAGGCCCTCACTCTAACCCTAGCTTGGATTTTCAGATTTCAGTTCCAAGACCCTGGCCCACAAGTGCCCCAGATATAGAACTCTGCCTAACCTACAGCAGGAAAACATGCTCAATGGAGCTGCACAAAACCCCCAGATTAGGAGAAAACTGCATGGATAATGAGGCCACCCAATTTATGGAACCAGAACCTGGATCCTAATGCAAATTTTGTTTTCAGCCTGTGCCTTAACCTCCAGTCAGCCAGCCACGTAGCTGGCCCCAGAGTCTGCAGATCAGACCTGCCATACCCCCAATTGCCTAAGTCTAACACAAGGTTGGGTTTTCATGCATCTATACCCAGAGCTAATCTCAAGAATCTTTCCCTGAGCCATACAACAGGAAACCACCTCTCCCCCAGAAAAAACCATACTATCTGGAGCTGCGGAAAACCCGAGAGCAGGAGAAAACTCCATGGCAACTGGAGGCAAAACACACATTCGGCAGCCCTAGTGGACACAAATTCTAGTTTGGTCAAAGTGCATGCCTCACAATTGCCCTACCTTCAGATTCTTGGGAGCTCGCCTCAACATCTGCAGATTGGGAATCCATGCCATAGTCCCTAAACATACACTGAGTTGGGTTTTCAGAATACCATCCCTTGAGTCCTGGAATGCAAGCACTCCTGATTGGGGACTCCAGAGACACCCCACAGGATTCCACCTACCCTCTAGAAGGAAACCATGCCCTATAGCTGCACAAAACTCTTAGATGAGGGGAAACGTGCCCAGCCCCTGATGTCACCCCACATTTGTTCTCCACCCTGGACTCTAATATGCAGTCTAACACAACCTGAATCCTGTCCTCCAATCAGCCACCTGGACAGGTGGCCTCAGAACCAGCAGATCAGACCTGTCATGATACTAACCCTAGATTGGGGTTTCAAGCATCTATACCCAGTGCCCTCCTCTTGAATCCCTCCACATGGGGGAAACCTGAGCCACAAAGCAGAACTCCTTCTGTCCCCTCAGAAGGAAACCTTGCTCTTTGGAGCTATGTAAATCCCTCAGAGTTGGAAAAAACCTGTGTTGCCCTTGAGGCTACACCCACATTAGCAGGCACCCTGGACACAAATACCAATTGTGACCCTCAGCCTGAGCCCGATTTTCAACACAGCCCAATGGGTAGCTCACCCCTGAGAAAGGATTTGGAATCTGCCATGCCAGTACGACCTAACCCTAAACATAGGTGGGGATTTCAGGCATCCATAACCAGTACCCAGTACTGTGCTCTCAAATCCCTCCGAATGGGGAACCCTTGAGCCATAAAACAGGACACCACCAATTCCGCAGAATAGACCAAACATGTTGGAATTCGCAAAAACCCCAGAGCAGGAGAACATCCATGGCCCAATGAGCACACCTCGACATTCGGTGGATCGCATGGAATGAAACTCCACCTTGAGCATAACTCCTGTCATTCGCCTTAACCTCAGATCCCTGGGACCACTTCTAAGCATCTGTCGGTTGGACCTGCCATGCCCTAGGACCTAACCCTCACCCTAGCATGGGTTTTCAGATTTCTATCCAAAGATTCCTTGCCCACAAGGCCACCAGATAGAGAACGCTGGAGTCAAACCATGGCACTCTGCCTACCTTCCAGATGGAAACCATGTTCATTAGAGCTGAACAAAACCCCCAGATTAGGAGAAATCTGCACTGCCAATGAGGCCACACTCGTTTACATAACCCAACGATGGAATTTAATACACATTCTGTCCCTCAGCCTGACCCCACCCTCGAGTCAGCCACACTCTTTGCAGGCACCAGAGACAGCAGATCAGTCCTGCCGTGCACATAGTCCCTTAAATCTAACCCTAGGTTGGGTTTTCAGCCATTCATACTCTCAGCCCTGTTCTCGAATCCCTCCATACAGGGAACCATGAGCCATGCAATAGGACTCCATTTCTCCCCCAGAATGAAACCATAGTATTTGGAGCTGTGCAAAACCCCAGAGCAGGAGAAACCTCCATGGCCCTAGGAGGCCATCCTCATATTCGTTAGCCCTAATGGACACAAATTCTCGTCTGGATGAGTGAATGCCTGACACTCACGCTGGCTTCACAATCTGGGAAGCTCACCTCAGCATCTACAGATCGGGTATCCATGCCCTATACCCCAACCATACATCGAGCATGCATTTTCAGAATTCCATCCCTTGAGTCCTGGAATGCAAGCCCTCCATATTGGGGAATCCGGAACCATCCCATAGGACTCTCCCTGCCTTCCAGAAGGAAACCGTGCACTATGTAGCTGCACAAAACCCATAGATCAGGGAAAATATGCAAAGCCCCCAATGCCACCCCACTTTCGTACTCCACTCTGGACACTAATATGCAGACTAAGACAACCTGAGTCCCGTCCTCCAATCAGCTACCAGGACAGCTGGCTCCAGAGCCAGCAGATTGGACCTCTCATGTCCTACGCCATAATCTTAACCCTAGGTTGTGGTTTCAGGCATCCATAGCCAGAGCCTTCCTCTTGAATCCCTCCATTCAGGGGACTCCTGAGCCACAGAGTAGAAATCCTCCTGCCCCCCAGAAGGAAACCTTGCTTTTTGGATCTACATGTAACCCTCAAAGTAGGAGGATTCCATGTGTTGCTCCTGAGGCCATGCCCATTTTTGCAAGTCACCCTGCACAGAAACACCCATTGTGACCCTTAGCCTGAGCCCCACATTCAACAAAAATCAATAGGTGCCTCAACCCAGAGCCAGGATATGAGGCCTGCCATGCCACTAGGACCTAACCCTAAATGTAGGTTGCTTTTTCCGGCATCCATAAGTGGAGCCCTACTCTGACATCCTCCTATGGGGGACCACTGGGCCATAAAACAGGACCACCTATCCCCCAGAATAGACCAAACTATTTGGAACTGCACAAAAACCCCACAGCGGGTGAAAAATCCATGGCCCCATGAGGCCAACCTCACATTTGGCAAGTCACATGGACACAAACTATAGCCTGAGCAAACTGCTGACACTCGCCTTAACCTCTGATCCCTGGGAGCTAACCTCATCATCTGTAGATTGGGCCTTCCATTCCCCAGGCCCTAAACCTAGACCTAGCATGGAATTTCTGACTTACATCTCAAGAGTCCTGGCCTGCAAACCCTGCAGATAGAGAACTCTGGAGCCACACCATGGGGCTCTGCCTGCCCTTGGAAGGAAAGCATACTCAATATAGCTACACAAAACCCAAAGATTAGGAGAAACCTGAATGGCCCACGAGGCTAACCCCATTGACAGGATCCGATCCTGGCGACTAATACACATCCTTTCCCTCACCAGAATCCGAACCTTCAGTCAGCCAACCATGTAACTGGACCCAGAATCAACAGATCAGACCTCCCATGCCCCTACTTCATAATGCTAACCCAAGTTTGGTTTTCCGGCATCCATACTGGGAACACGGCTCTCAAATCAATCCATATGGGGGACATCTGAGCCATAAAACAGGACACCACCTATCCCCCAGGTAGAACAATCTATTTGAAAATGTGCAATAACCCCAGAGCGGGTGAAAACTCCACGGCCCCATGAGGCCATCCTCACATTCAGTGGATTGATTGGACACAATCTCCAACCTGAATGACCTCCGGACACTCACCTTAACCTCAGATTCCATGGATCTCTCCTCCGCATCTCTAGATTGGGCCTACCATAACCTAAGACCTAACCCTAAAACTAGCATGGGTTTTCAGACTTCCATCAAGTGTCCTAGGTCACAAGCCCTCAAATAGGGAAATCTGGAGCCACACGATGCCTATCCTCCAGAAGGAAACACTGTTCAATATAGGTGCACAAAGGCCCCAGATTCGGAGAAACCTGCATGGACACTGAGGCCACCCCCATTGATGGAACCCACCCCGGACACTAAGACACATTCTGTCCCTCAGCCTGAGCCCCGACCTCCCATCAGCCACCCACATAGCTTTCCCCCGAGGCAGCAGATCGGACCTGCCATGCCCCTAGTTCCCAATGCTAACCCTAGGTTGGGTATTCAGTCATCCATGCCCAGAGCCCTTCTTTGTAATCCCTCCATATGGCGACATCTGTGCCATACAACAGGTCTCCACATCGACCCCAGAATGAAATCTTACTATTTGGAGCTGCACAAATCCCCCAAATGAGGAGAAACTTCCATGGCCCCAGGAGGCCACACACACACATTCTGCATCCCTAGTGGACCCAAATTCTAGTTTTGTCTGAGCAAATGCCTGACACTGGCCCTAACTTCAGAATCTGGGGAGCTCGCTTCAGCATCTGCAGATCAAGTATCCATTCTCTACACCTTAACCATACATTGAGCTCAGATTTTCAGAATTCCATCCCTTGAGTCCTGGAATGAAAACTCTCTAGACTGGGGACACCAGAGGACTTTCCCTGCCCTTCAGAATGAAACTGTGCCCTATGGAGCTGCACAAAACCCCTAGAACAGGAGAAATATGCAAAGCCCATAATGACACCCTACATATGTTCTCCACCCTGGACACCAATATGCAGTCTGACACAACCTGATTCCCATCCTCCAGTCTGCCACGGGACAGTTGGCCCCAGAGCCAGGAGATTGGACCTGCCATGCCCCTAGGCCCTAATCCAAACCCTAGGTTGGGGTCTCCGGCATGCATACCCGGAGACTTGCTCTCCAATCATTCCATATGGGGACCACTGAGTCATTAAACAGGATGCCTCCTATCCCCAAGAATAGACCAAACTATTTGTAACTGTGCAAAAAATCCAGAGCGGGTGAAAACTCCATGTCCCTATGAGGCCACCCCCACATTTGGCAGATCGCATGGATACAAACTCCAGCCTGAGCGACCTCCTGACATTCGCCTTAACTTCAGATCCCCAGAAGCTCGCCTCAACATCTGTAAATTGGGCCTGCCATGCCCTAGGCCCTAACCCTAATCCTAGCATGGATTTTTTAGACCCCCATCCCAAGAGTCCTGGCTCACAAGCTCTTCAGATAGAGAACTCCAGAGCCACACCATGGGACTCTGCCTGTCCTTGGAAGGAAACCATGCTCAATATAGCTACACAAAACCCCCAGATTTTGAGAAAACTGTACGGTCCAGGAGGGCAATCTTATCTATGGAACCCAACCCTGTACACTAATACACCTTCTGTCCTTTAGCCAGAGTCCCGACAACCAGCTGGTCAACTACATAGCTGGACCCAGAGTCAGCAGTTCAGACCTCACATTCCCCTAGTTTCTAATGCTAACCCGAGGTTGAGTTTTCAGGCAACAATACAAAGAGCCCTGCTCTCGAATCCCTCCATATGGGCACCCCTGAGCCATACAACAGGACTCCACCTCTCCCCCAGAGTGAAACAATACTATTTGGACATGCACAAAATCCCAGATCAGGAGAAAACTCCTTGGCCCTAGGATGCCACCCACACATTCGGCAGCCCTAGTAGACACAAATTCTAGTCTGGTCTGAGTGAATGCTTGACACTCACCCTAAAATCAGAATCTGGGGAACTTGCCTCAGCATCTGCAGATCGGGGATCCATGTCGCACACCCTTACCATACACCGAGCTTGGGTTTTAAGAATTCCATCCCTTGAGTCCTGGAATGCAAACCCTCCAGATTGGGGACACCAGAGCCACCCCACAGGACTCTCTCTTCCCTGCAGAAGAAACCGTGATCTATTTTGCTGCACAAAACCCTTAGATTAGGGGAAATGTGTAAGGACCACAATGCCATCCCACATTCATATGACACCCTGGACAACAATATGCAGTCTGACACAACCTGAGTTCTGTCCTCCAATCAGCCCCTGGGACAGCTGGCCCCAGAGCCAGGAGATCGGACCTGACATACTACTAGGCCATAATCCTAACCCTAGATTGGGTTTTCAGGCATCCATACCCAGAGCCCTCCTGATGAATCCCTCCAAACATGGGGTCCCTGAGCCACAAAACAAAACTCATTCTGCCCCCGAGAATGAAGGCTTGCTTTTTGGAGCTATGTAAAACCCTCAGAGTTGGAAATAACCTGTGTTACCCAGGACCACGCCTAATTTTGTAGGCCATAAAGGACGCAAACATTCATTGTCACCCCTGGCCTAAACATAATTTTCAACACAATACCATGGATTGCTCACCTCAGAACTAGGATATAAAGCCGGCCATGACACTCGGACATAATCCTAAACATAAGTTGGGTTTTTAGGCATCAATAACTGGTACACTACTCTCAAATCCCTACATATGGGGGATCACTGAGCCATAAAGCAGGACACCACCTATCACCCAGAATAGACCAAACTATATGGAACTGAGAAAAAATCCCAGAGCGGGAGAAAACTCCATGGACCCATGAAGCCACCCCCACATTCAGCGGATGGCATGGACTCAAACTCCAGCCTGAGTGTATGTCCTGACACTCGCCTTAACTTCAGATCCCTGGGAGCAAGCCGCAGCATTTGTAAATTGGGCCTCCCAAGCCCTGTGCCCTAACCCTAATGCTAGCTTGGGTTTTCAGACTTCCCTCTGAAGAGTCATACCCCAAAAGCCCTCCAGATAGATAAATGCAAAGCCACACAATGGGACTCTACCTACCCTCCAGAAGGAAACCATGCTTAATGGAACTGCACAAAACCCCCAGATTCGGAGAAACTTGCATGGCCAATGAGGCCAATCCCATTTATGGACATGACCTTGGATCCTAATTCACATTCTGTCCTCACCTCTGCCCCAACCTCCAGGCATCCACTCATGTATTTGGCCAGAGAGTCATCAGATCAGACCTGCGATGATCCTAGTCCCTAAATCTAACCCCAGGCTGAGTTTTCATGCATCCATACCCAGAGCTCTGCTCTCAAATCCCTCCATATGGGGACTCTGGAGACATACAACAGGACCCCACCTCTCCCCAAGAATGTTACCATACTATTTGGAGCTGCGCAAATCCCCCAGCAGGAGAAACTTCCATTGCCCCAGGAGGCCACCCACATATTCGGTAGCCCTAGTGGACATAAATTCTATTCTGTTCTAATCCTAAACCTTGGTTGGGGTTTCAGGCATCCATATCCAGAGCCTTCCTCTCGAATCTCTCCACATGGGGGACCCCTGAGCCACAAAACAAAGTTCCTCCTGCCCCCCAGGAGTAACCTTGCTTTCTGGAGCTATGCAAAACACTCATATTTGTAAGAAACTTGCGTTGCCCCTGAGGCCACACCCACTTTTGCAGGCCGCCCTGGACACAAACACCCATTGTCATCCCTAGCCTCAGCCCCATTTTCAACACAGAGCCAAGGGTACATCACCGCAGAGCAGGATATAAGGCCTGCCATGCCTCTAGAACTTAATCCTAAACACAGGTTAGGGTTTCACGCATCCATACCAGGAGCTCTGCTCTCAAATCCCTCCATATGAGGGACCCCTGAGCGATAAAACAAGACACCACCTTTCCCCCAGAACAGAATAAACTATTGGAACTACCCAAATCCCCAGAGCAGGAGAAAACTCAGTGGCCCCCTGAGGACACCTTCATATTTGGCGGACTGCATAGACACAAACTCCAGCCTGAGTGACCTCCTGACACTCACCTTAACCTCGGATCCCTGAGAGCTCTCCTCAGTGTGTGTATATTTGGCCTGGCATGTCTTATGCCCTAAATCTACTGCTAGATTGGGTTTTCAGACTTCTATCCCAAAAGTCCTGGCCCACAAGCCCTCCACATAGAGACCTCCAGAGCCACACCATAGGACTCTGCCTACCCTCCGGAAGGAAACCGTGCACAATAGATCTGCCCACAACCCCCAGAATAGGCGAAAGCTACATAGCTTGTGAGGTAACCACCATTTACAGAACCCACCCCTGCTTCCTAGTACTAATTCTGTCCCACAGCCTGAGCCTAAGCACCAGGCATTCAGACACATACCTTGCCCAGGAGTCACCAGGTCAGACCTGCCATGCCCCCTAGTCCCTAATGCTAACCCTAGGTTGGGTTTTGAGGCATCCATACCCAGAGCCCTTCTCTTGATACCCTCCATATGGGTACCTCTGAGGCATACAACCAGACTCCACCTCTTCCCCAGAATTAGATCACACTATTTAGAGCTGTGGAAATCCCACAGCATGAGAATCCTCTATCGCCCCAAGAGGCCACCCACACATTCTGCATCCATACTGGACACAAATTCTAGTCTGGTCTGTTGAATGCCTGACACTCTCCCTAATTTATATTCTGGGGAGCTCACTTCAGCATGTGCAGATCGGGGTTCCTTGCCCTAAACCCTAACCATAAACTGAGCTTGGGTCTTCAGAATTCCATTCGTTGAGTCGTGGAATGCAAGCACTCCGGATTGGGGATGCTGGAGCCACCCCAGAGGACTCTCCCTGCTGCAAAAGGGAAATCATGCCAGATGGAGCTGCAAAAAACCTGTAGATTAGGGAAACGTGCATGGCCATGATGCCACACCACTCCACCCTGGACACTAATACGAAGTCTGATAAAACCTGAGTCATGTCGTCCAATGAGCCACCAGGACAGCTGACCCCATAGTCAGCAGATAATAACTGCCATTTCCTTGGCTCTAATCCTAACACTAGGTTGGGGATTCAGGCATCCATGGCCAGAGCCCTAGTCATGAATGCCTCGCCCGGAGGATCCCTGATCCACAAAACAGAACTCCTCCTGTCCCCCAGACCAAAACTTTGCTTTTTGGAGCTATGTAAAACCCTGAGAGTTTGAAGAAACCTGCAATCCCACTGAGGCCATGCCCAATTCGCAGGTTGCTGGACACAAACACGCATTGTGATCTTTCTCCTGAGCTCCATTTTCAACACAACCCAGTGGGTAGTTCACCACAGAGGCAGGATATAAGGCCTGCCATGCCTCTTGGACCTATCCCTAAACGTTGGTTGGTTATTCTGACATCCATACCTGGAGCCCTGCTCTCAAATCCCTCCCTATGGGGGACCAAGAAACAGGACACCACCTATCTTCCAGTATAGCCTGAACTGTTTGGAGCTGCACAAAAACCCCACAGAGGGAGAACACTCCATGGCCCCATGAGGCCACCCCCACATTCAGGGGATTGTATGGCACAAACTCCAGCCTGAGTGACCTCCTGACACCAGCCTTTACCTCAGACCCCGGGAGCTCACCTCAGCATCTGTAGATTGGCCCTGCCATTCCCTAGGCCCTTACCGTGACTATAGCTTGGGTTTTCAGACTTCTGTCCCAAGAGCCATCCCCACAATCACTACAGATAGCAAATTCTGGATCCACAACATGGGACACTGCCTAACCTCCAGAAGGAAACTGTGCTCAATGGAGCTGCACAGAACCCCCAGATTAGGAGAAACCTGTAGGCCAATGAGGCCAACCCCATTTACGGATCCAGACCCTGGACCCTAAAAAAAACATTCTGTCTCTCAGCCTGAGACCCAACCTCCAGTCAGCCACCCATGTAGCTGGCCCCAAAGTCAGCAGATCGGATCTGCCATCCCCTAGTCCTGAATGCTAACCCTAGGTTGGTTTTTCAAGCATCCATACCCAGAGACCTTCCCTCAAATCGCTCCATATGGGGATCCCAGAGCGAAAGAAATCATACTATATGTAGCTGCACAAATCCCCCAGCAGGAGATAACTCCATGGCACCAGGAGGCCACCCACATATTCGGCAGCCTTAGTGGACACAAATTTTAGTCTGGTCTGAGCGAATGCCTGACATTAGCTCTATCTTCAAATTCTTGGGAGCTCTCCTCAGCAACTGCAGATCAGTGATCCATGCCCTTCACCCTAAACATACACTGAGCTTGGGTATTCAGAATTCCATCCCTTGAGTCATGGAAAGCAATCCCTCGAGAATGGGGACTCTGGAGCCATACCACAGGAGTCTCCCTGCCTTCCAAAAGGAAACCATGCCCTATGGTGCTGCACAAAACCCCTATATCAGGGAAAACGTGCACAGCCCCTGATGCCACCCCACTTACCTTCTCCAGCATGGACACGAATACAAAGTCTGACAGAACCTTAGTCCCATCCTCTAATCAGCCACCGGGTCAGCTGGCCCCAGAGCATACAGATTGGATCTCCCATGCCCCTAGGCCATAATCCTAACCCTAGCTTAGGGTTTCAGGCATCCATACCCTAGCCCTTTTCTCAAATACCTCCACATGGGGTACCTCTGAGCCACAGAATAGATGTCCTCCTGCCCTCCAGAATGAAAACATGCTTTTTGCAGCTATGTAAAAACCTCAAAGTTGGAAGAAACCTGCATGCCCCTGAGCCCACGTGCACTTTGGCAGGTCGTTCTGGACACAAACACCCATTGTGATCCTTAGCCTGAGCCCCATTTTCTACACAGCCCCATAGGTATCTCACCCCGGAGCCAGGATATAAGGACTGCCATGCCACTTGTTCCTAACCCTAAACATAGGTTGGGTTTTCAGGCATCCATAACTGCATCCCTGCTCTCAAGTCCCTCCATACGGGGGACCCCTGAGCCATAAAACAGGACAGCACCTATCACCCAGAATATAGCAAACTATTTGCTACTGCGCAAACACCCAAAAGCAGGAGAAAACTCCTTGGCCCCATGAGGCCACCCACACATTCTAGGGATCTCATGGACACAAATTTCAGCCTGAGTGACTTCCTGACACTCACCTTAACCTCAGGTCCCTGGGATTTCTCCTCAGAATATGTAGAATGGGCCTGCCATTCCCTAGGTCCTAACTTTACACTTGCTTGGGTTTTCAGTCTTTCGCCAAAGAGCCCTGGCCCACAAGCCTTCCAGATGAAGAAATGCCTATCTACACCATGGGATACTGCAAACCCTAAGAAGGAAACCATCCTCAATGGAGTTGCACAAAACCCACAGAGTATGAGAAACATCTACGCCAATGAGTAAACCCCCATTTACAGAACCCAACCCCAGACCCTAATGCACATTCTGTCCCACAGCGTGAGTCTGGTCCTCGAGTCAGCCACCTACATAGCTAGCCCCAGATTCAGCAGATCGTCCTGCCATGCCCCTTGTCCCTAATGCTAAAACTAGGTTGGGTTGTTAGGCATCCATATGCAGAGCCTTGTTATGAAATCCCCCCACATGGGTTACCCCTGAGCCATACAACATGATTCCACCTCTCACCTAGAATGAAATCGTACTATTTAGAGCTGTGCAAATCCCCAGCAGGAGATACATCCATGACCCCCAGGAGGACACCTAGTCATTCTGCAGTCCTAGTGGACAGAAATTCTAATCTGGTTTGAGCGAATGTCTGCCACTTGACCTAACTTCAAAATCTGGGGAGCTCTGCACAGCATCTGCAAATAAGGGATCCATGCCCTACTAACTAACATATAACCATATATTATATGTTACCATACTAACCAACTAACCACAAACTGAGCTTGGAGAGTCTGAATTCCATCCCTTGATCCCTTGAATGCAGGCCCTCCAGATTTGGGACTCCGGAGCCACCTACGGGTGTCTCCTGCCCAACAAAAGGTAACCATGCCCTACGGAGCTGCACAAAATTCCTAGATCAAGAAAAACGTGCACTGCCCCTGATGCCACCCTACTTTCATACACCACACTGGACACTAATACGCAGTCTGACACAACCTGTGTCCCAATCTACAATCAGCCACTGGGACAGCTGGCCCCAGAGACAATAGATTGGGCCTGCCATGTCCCTAGGGCCTAATCCTGTCCCTCAGTTAGGATTTCAGACATTAATACCCAGACCACTGCTCTTGAATCCCTCAATATGGGGTACCCCAGAGCCATAAAACAGGACACCACCCACAGCCCAGAATAAACCAAGCTACTTGGAACTGAGAAATCCACAGAGGAAACTCCATACCACCATGAGGCCACCTATGCGTTGAGCAGAACCCATGGACACAAACTTCAGCCTGTGCGACATCCTGACATTTGCTGTCACCTCAGATCCCGGGGAGATCACCTCAGCTTCTGTAACTTGGGCCTGCCATTCCCTAGGCCCTATCCTTAGCCCTAGCTTGGGTTCTCATACTTCTATCCTCAAAGACCTGTTCCACAAGCCCTCCACATAGGGAACACTGAGCCACATCATAGGACTGTGTCTACCCTCTAGAAGGAAAACATGCCTTTTTGAGCTCCATGCTACCCCCTTATTAGGAGAAAGATGCAAAAAAGCCCTAAGCCACCCCATTGATGGAAGGCAGCCTTGGACACTAATACACATTCTGTCCTCAGCCAGAGCACTGACCTCCAGTCAGGCACCAAGTAGCTGGCACCAGTGCTAATACTTTGGACTTTCCATGGTCCTAGGCCCTACCATGAACCCTAGGTTGAGGTTTCAGGCATACATACCCAGGGCCCAGCTCTCAAATCCCTCCATATGGTAAACCCTAGAGCCATACACAGGACTCCACCTGCTCCCGACAATGAAACCATATTATTTGGAGCTCTGCAAAACCCCCAGAGCAAGAGAAAACTCCATGGCCAAGGAGGCCAACCACACATATAACGGCACTAATGGACACACTTTCTAGTCTGAGTGAATGCCTGACACTCGCCTTAACTTCAGAAATCGGGACGTCGCCTCAGTATCTCCAGATCGGATATCCATGCCCTAGACACTAACCAGAAACCTAGCTTGGGGTTCAGACTTCCGTCCCCATAGTCCTGGAATACAACTCATCCAGATTGGGGACTCCATAGCCACACCAGACTCTCCCTGCCACATAGATTGAAACTGTGCTGTATGGAACTGCACAAAACCCCTAGATTAGGGGAAATATGCACTGCCCCCAATGCCACCCAGGTATGTATGCCACCCTGCATACTAATGCACAGTCTGACACACCTGAATCCCATGCCCCAAGCAGTCACTGAAACAGCTGGCCCCAGAGCCAGGAGATCAGACCTGCCATGCCCCTAGGCCCTTACACTAAACCTATGTTGGGTATTCAGGCATCCATACTCAGAGCCCTTCTCTCAAATCTCTCCACACTGGGGATCCCGTAACCACAAAACAGAAGTCTTCCTGCCCCCCAGAAGGAAATCTTGGTTTTTGGAGGTATGGAAAACCCTCAGAGATGGCAGAAATCTGTATTGTCCCTGAGGCCACACCCACTTTTGCAGACCATCCTGGACACAAACACCCATTGTGAGTGACCCTTTGCCTGAGCCGCATTTTCAACAAACCCCAATGGGTAGCCCACCACAGAGCCAGGAAATAAGGCCTGCCATGTCACTAGGACCAAATCCAAAACCTAGGCTGGGTTTTCAGGCATCAATACCCGGAACCCTACTCTGAAATCCCTCCATATGAGGGAACCCTGATTCATAAAGCAACACAGAACCTATCCCCCAGAGTAGACCAAGCTATTTTGAACTGTACAAAATCCCCATGCAGGACAAAATTCCTTGTCCCCTTGAGGTTAAACCTACATCTGGCAGATTTCATTGGCACAAACTCCAGCCTGAGCAATATCCTGACACTTGCCTTAACTTCGGATTCCCTGGAGTTTGCCTCAGGGACCGAACATTGGGTCTGCCATGCCTTAGGTCCTAACCCTAGCCCTTGCTTGGTTCTCAGGCCTCTTACCAGAGAGTTCTGGTCCACAAGCCCTCCAGATATGGTATACCTGAGTCACAGCACAGGACTCTTCCTGCCCTCCAGAAGGAAAACATGCTCTATGGAGTTGCACGCAACCCATAGATTAGAAGAAGGCTGCTCGGAAACCCAAAGCCACACTCCTTTATGGAAGCTGGCCCTGTACACTCAAACACATTCTGTCCCTCAACATGTGCCCCAACCTCCAGTCACACATGTATGTAGCTGGAGCCAGAGTCAGCAGATGGGACATCCCATGCCCCATGCCCTAAGCCTAACCCTAGGTTGTGTTTTCAGGCATCCATAACCAGAGCCCTACTCTGGAATCCCTACATTTGGAGGACCCTAGAGCCATCCAACAGAACTCCACCTCTCTTCCAGATTGACACCATACTATTTGGAGCTGTGCAAAGCCTCCTGAGCAGGAGAAACCTACATGCCCCAGCAGGACACACACATATTAGGCAGCCCTATGACACAAATTCTAGTGTGAGCGAATGCTTGACACTCCTTCAATTCAGCATCTGGTGACCTTGCCTCAGCATCTGCAGATCAGAGATCCATGCCATAGACTGTGCACATAAGCCCAGCTTGGCTTTTCAGATATCAGTCCCCAGAGTTCTGGAACAAAAGCCCTCCAGATTGGGGGCTCAGGAGCCTCACCACTGGATGATCACTTCCCTCCAGATTGAAACCATGACCTATGGACCTGCATAAAACCCCTAGATTAGGAGAAACCTGCAAGGCCCCCAGTGCCAACCCACTTTCCTATGCCACCTTGGATACCAATGTGCAGGTGGGCACAACCTGAGTCATGACCACCAATGAGCTATCAAGGCAGCTAGACCCAGAGGCAGTGGATCAGACCTGCCATGCCGCTAGGCCAAAATCCTAACCCTCATTTGGGTTTTCATGCATCCATACACAGAGCCCTTCTCTGGAATCCCTCCACATGACAGACACTTGATCTATAAAACTAATCTCCTGTCCCCAGAAGGAAACTTTGATTTTTTGAGCTATGCAAAACCCTCATAGATGAAGAAATATGCTTGGCCCCTGAGGCCCTGCTCACTTTGGCAGGCCGTAAATTGGCACAATCACACAGTGTGACCCCTAGCCTGAGCCCTATTTGGAACTTAGCCCCAAGGGTACCTTGGCCCAGAGCCAGGGTTTAAGGCCTACCATGCCTCTAGGACCTAATCCTCAACATCAGTTGGGTTTTCAGACATCAGTACCCAGATCACTGCTCTCTAATCCCTCGATATGGAGGACCCCTGATCTCTAAGACAGGACACCACCTAGAGCAAAGAATAAGCTACTTAGAATGTGAAATCCGCAGAGTGGGAGGAAACCCCATGCCACCATGAGGCCACTATGAGTTGGGGGGAAACTCATGGACACAAACTCCAGCCTGTGTGACATCCTGACACTCGCCTTCACCTCAGATGCCAGGGAGCTCGCCTCAGCATCTGTAGATTGGGCCTGCCATGCTCTAGGCCCTAACCCCAGCCCTAGCTTGGTTTTCAGGGCTCCATCCAGAGAGTCCAGGTCCCCAAGCCCTCCAGACAGGGTACAGTGGAGCCACAGCACAGGACTCTTTCTGCCCTCCAGAAGGAAAATGTGCCTTATTGAGCTGCATGCAACGCCCATATTAGGAGAAAGATGCACGAAACCCTGAATCCAGCCCATTAACTGAAGTTGACCTTGGACTCTAATACACATTCTGCCCTCCACCAGAGCACTGACCTCCAGTCAGAAACCAAGTAGCTGGCACCAGTGGTAATACTTCGGACTTATGATGGCCCTAGGCCCTACCAGGAACCCTACGTTGAGTTTTCAGGCATACATCCCCAGTATCCTGTCGAATCCCTCCATATGGTGGACCCTAGAGTCATACACAGGACTACACCAGTCTCCCAGAACGAAACCCTATTATTTGGAGTTTCAGAGAACCCCCAGAGCAAGAGAAAACTCCATGGCCACAGGAGGCCACCCACACATACGATGGCCCTAGTGGAAACAAATTCTATTCTGAGCGAATGCCTGACACTCGCCCTAACTTCAGATTCTGGGACCTCGCCTCTGCATGTACAAATCAGTGGTCAATGCCCTAGACACTAACCACTAACCAGAAGTTTCAGACTTCCATCCCCATAGACCTGGAATACAAGGCCTCCAGACTGGGGACTCCATAGCTAAACTGAGACTCTCCCTGCACTCCAGACTGAAACCATGTCTTATGGAGCTGCACAAAACCCCTATATTAGGATAAAGATGAACCGCCCCCAATGCCACCCACATTCGTATGCCACCCTCATATGCCACACAAACTCTAGCCTGAGCGACAGCCTGACACTTGCTTTAATGTCAGATTCCCTGGAGTTTGCCTCAGCGTCTGTATGTTGGGCCTGCCATGCACTTGACCCTAAACCTAGCCCTAGCTTATTTCTCAGGCCTCTGTCCAGAGAGTCCTGGTCCACATGCCCTCCAGATAGGGTACACAGCCTATCTGTGCACCCAGAGCCACAACCCAGTACTATTCCTACCTTCCAGAAGGAAAACGTGCCCTATGGATCTGTTCACAACCCACAGATTAGGAGAAAGCTGCACGCAACACCAAAGCCACCCTCATTTATGGAAGCTGGCACTGGACACTAAAGCACATTCTGTCCCTCAACCTGAGCCCGGACCTCCAGTCATCCACCCACGTGGCTGGTGCCAGGGTCAGCAGATCAGACAGGCGCTAATCAGAACAATAGCTTGGGTTTTCAGGCATCTATACTCAGAGCGCTTCTCTCAAATACATCCACATGGGAAACCCTGAGCCACAAAACAGAACTTCTCTTGCCCCCCAGAAGCTTTCTGGAATTATGCAAATCCCTCAGAGTTGGGTGAAAACTGCATTGCCCCTGAGGTTACACACAATAATGCTGGCCGCCTGGGACACAAACACCCATTGTGACCCTTAGCCTGAGCCCCATTTTCAACACAGCCCCATGGGTAGCTCAGCCTAGAGCCAGGATCTAAGTCCTGAGATGCCACTAGGACATAATCCTAACACTAGTTTGTATTTCCAGGCATCCATACCAGGAGCCCTACTCTCAAGTCTCTCCATATGGGGAACCACGGAGCCAAAAAGCAGAAGAGCACCTATCGCCCGAAATACACCCAACTATTTGGAACTGTGCAAAAACCCCAGAGCAGGAGCGAACTCCATGGCCCCATGAGAACATCCACACCTTCAGTGGATCGCGTGGACACAAACTCCAATCTAAGCGACCTCCTGATACTTGTCTTAACTTTAGATCCCCCGGAGATCATCTCAGCATCTGTAGATTGGGCCTGCCATGCCCTAGGCCCTAACTCTAACCCTGGCTTGGGTCCTGGACCACAAGCCCTCCAGATAGAGAACTGCGAGCCTACACCATAGGACTCTGTCTGACCTACAGAAGTAAACCATGCTCAGAGGATCTGCACAAAACTCCCAGATTAGGAGAAATCTGCAGGCCAATGAGGCCATCCACATTTATGGAACCTGACCCTGAATCCTAATGCACATTCTGTCCCAGAGCGTGAACCCCGTCCTCCAGTCAGCCACCTACATAGCTGTCAGAAGATCGTTTTGCCATGCCCCCTGTCCCTAATGCTAAACCTAGTTTGGATTTTCAGGCACCCATGCCCAAAGCTCTGCTCTCAATCCCTCCGTATGGGGACCCCTTAGTCACAAAACAGGATTCCTCAGACTCTATGGAGCTGTGTAAATTCCCCAGCAGGAGATATTTCCGTGGCCCCAGGAGGACACCCACACATTCTGCAGCCCTAGTGGACACAAATTCTAGTCTGATCTGAGTGAATGCCTTACACTCGACCTAAATTTAGAAACAGGAGAGCTCGCTCCAGCATCTGCAGATAGGGGATCCATGCCCTACACCTTAACCATAAACTGAGCTTGGGTTGTCTGAATACCATCCCTTGAATCCTGGGATGCAAGCGCCCCAGGTTAGGACTCTGGAGCCAGCCCACAAGAGTCTCCCTGTCCTCTAAAAGGAACCCGTGCCTTATGGAGCTGCACAAAACCCATAGATCAGGGCAAATTTTCACGGCCCATGATGCCACCCCACTTTCGTTCTCCAGCCTGGACACTACTAAGCAGTGTGAAACAACCTGAGTCCCATCTTCCAATCATCCATTGGGATAGCCAGCACCAAAGCCAACAGATCAGACCTGCCATGCCCCTAGGCCCTAATCCTAACCCTAGGTTGGAGTTTCAGGCATCCATACCCAGAGCCCTATTCTCGAATACCTCCACAAGGGGGACCCCTGAGCCACAAAACAGAACTCCCCCTGCCCCTAGGAGGAAACTTTGCTTTTGCAGCTATGTAAAACCCTCAAGGTTGGAAGAAACCTGCATTGCCCCTGAGGCCACAGACATTTTTGCAGGTCACTCGACACAAATACCCATTGTTACCCTTAGCATGAGCCAATTTTCAACACAGCCCCATGGCTAGCTATTAGGAGAGCCAGAATATAGGCCTGCCATACCACTAGGACCTAATCCTAAACATAGGTGGGGTCTTCAGGCATCCATACCGGTAACCCTGCTCTCCAATCCCTCTGTATGGGGGACCCATGAGCCATCCAACAGGATACCACCTATCCCACAGAATAGACCCAACTACTTGGATCTGTGCAAAAACCCCAGAGCTGGAACAAACTCCATGTCCCCTTGAGGCCACCCCCACATTTGGTGGAGTGCATGGACACCAACTCCAGCCTGAGTGACATCCTGACACTTGCCTTAACCTAGATTCCCTGGAGTTTGCCTCAGCCTCTATATGTTGGGCCTGCCATGCCCTAGGCACTCACCTTAGCCCTAGCTTGATTCTCAGACCTCCGTCCAGAGAGTCCAGGTCCACAAGCCCTCCATATAGGGTACACTGGAGTCTCAGCACAGGACTCTTCCTGCCCTCCAGAAGGAAAACATGCCCTATAGAACTGCACATAACCAAAAGATTAGGAGAAAGGTGCAAGAAACCCCACAGCCACCCTCATTTATGGAAACTGGCCCTGGACACGAAAATACATTCTGTCCTTCAACCTGAGCCCTGACCTCCAGTCAGCCACCCACGTGGCTGGTGAGAGAGTCAGCAGATCCAACTGGCCATTTCCTAGGCATGAATCACAACAATTAGTTTGGTATTCAGTCATCGATACCCAGAGTCTTCTCAAATCCTTCTACATGGGAAACCCAGAGCAACAAAAGAGAATACCCCTTACCCCCCAGAATCTTTATGAAATTATTTGACTCCCTCATAGTTGGGTGAAACCTCCATTGCCTGTGAGGCCACACACATTATTGTTTGCCGCCTGGGACACAAACACCCCTTTTGACCCTTAGCCTGAGCCCCATTTTCAACACAGCCCCATGGGTAGCTCACGGATCTAAGTCCTGCAATGCCACTAGGACCTAATCCTAATAGGTTGGGTTTTCAGGCATCCATACATGGAGACTTGCTCTCAAACCCTCCATATGGGGGACCCCAGAGCCATAAAACAAGACAGGACTTTTCCCCAGCATAGACCAAGCTATTTTTTAAATATGCAAAAATCCCAGAGTGGGAGAAATCTCTATGTCCCCATGAGGCCACTCCCAGATTTGATGGATATCATGCACACTAACTCCAGCCTGAGCGACCTCCTGACACTTGCCTTAACCTCAGATACAGGTAAGTATGCCTCAGTGACTGTAGCTTAGCCTTGCCATGTCCTAGCCCATGACCATACCCCTAGATTGGCTTTTCCAGACTTCCGTCCTCAGAGTCATGATCTACAATCATTCCAGAAAGGGAACACTGGAGCCAAACCACAAGACCCTGTCTGCCCTCCAGATGGAAAACGTGCCCTATGGAACTACACACAACCCCCAGATTAGGAGAAAGCTGCACAATACCCCTAAGCCAATGACGATTGCAGAAGTTGACCCTGGACACTATTAAATATTCTGTCCCTTAACTTGAACAGCGACCTGCAGTCAGGCACCCACATAGCTGGCACCAAAGTCAGCAGTTTAGACCTCCCATGCCCCATGCCCTAAGCCTAACCCTAGGTTGACCTTTCAGACATCCATAACCAGAGCCATGCTCTGGAATCCCTCCACTTGGAGGACCCTAGAGCCATACAACAGGACTCAACCTCTCCTCCAGATTGAAACCATACTCTTTGGAGCTGTGCAAAGCCCTCTGAGAAACCTCCATGCCCCAGCAGGACACCCATACCTTTGGTGGCCCTAAGACACCAATTCTAGTGTGAGTGAATGCCTGACACTCTCCCTTAATTCAGGATCCAGGGGAGACAAGATGGCGGGGAACTAGGAGGATGCTCTGGTTCAACCTGTTCCCTAAAGTGAGCTGATTACCTACCAAGGAACTCCGATCACTCATGAAAGCAGCCTGAGATCAAAATTCTACTCGTCAGGATCTCTACGGGGGCAGAAGACACCAGTGGGATGTCAGGATCTCTACGGGGGCAGAAGACCCCAGTGGGCAGGTAAAGCCGAGCGGGAACACTGGACTGGTATCGGAAGATAAACAAAAGGGGGAGGGAGCCACCAGAGGAGACGCATTGGGAAGTAATACCCCAATACGAGAGTCCCCTAAGACTGGGGACCAGCATTAACTTGAAGTCCGATAAAAAGCACTCAAAAAGAGAAAAGATCATAGGGTGAAATTGGGGGAATTGGAACTGTTAGGGACAGGGGATTAAGTCC
>PISX010019698.1:0-37484 GCA_004024625.1 Mellivora capensis
CGTGTGTGGAGGGCCCTGGCGCAGGGGCCTGAGGCTGCGGGGAGGGCTGCTGAGCTCACTCAGTCGGCAGAGGAGACCGCCTGCTTGCTGGGTGCCGCCCTTCAGATTCTCCTTCCAGCCAGACTCCCAGGAGGCTGCAGTAGAGGCCCTGCAGGACGAGGCCCTCCAGTGGACCACAGCAAGACGCCTCCAAGGAGGCCGAGCGCACCTTGTTGTCAGGCCCTGCGTCCACTACTCAAAGGCCATACTGCCTAAGAACTGACCGGGGAGCTGCCTGGCAAGGGTTGCTGGGGAGTTTGGGCAGATCCCTGGGGGATGGGCCAGAGCAGAGGGCCACCAGGGCCCCAGGAGCAGCCTCTGGCGGCAACCACCTTCTGCCTGGCCCCGCGGCATTTGTCCCAGACCCTCCTTCCATGCTCCCCCAGGGCTGGTTCTTGACCATCCTCTGGACTTTGTCTTCCACCCTGCCCTCCTGCTCTCACTTGCCCTTGGCCTCGGCCTGCAGGCAGATTGGACTCTATCCCCCAACCCCCTTCTCAGCCAGCAGGTGCCCTCCCTTGCTAGGCCCATCCCCGGCCCTCTGCCGCTCAGCTTACACTCCCAGTCGCTCCCACGGTTGTGACCCCCTGGGAAGCACTTTGGGTGAGCACTGGCATCCCCACTGCTAGACGGAATGCTGAGCTGGGCCACCCTGTGAGACAATACTCAGGACGGGGCAGGGGGGTGGGGGACGGACACATGTCTAATGCCAAAGCCCGTTTCTCTTCTGCTGCTCCATCCACCTCCAGCTTCCAGTGAACAAGCCTACGAGCAGACCCACAGTCCCTTCCCATTACCCCAGCCACATACCGCGGCCGAGCCTCCTGCCAGTGCGCCTGGCTGCCGGGCTCCTGTGGGCTCCCGAGGTATGATTCCCACATCACGGGATCCAGGCCAGGCCGTGACCCAGGAGGCTCCAGCGTGGCTCCTGCAGGCCCAGGAACATCCCCAGCCCAGTGCCAGAGCTTTCTGTCATCAGCTTTGGGTGCTGGGGATGCTGTGGGTGTGGGTGGTGGGGACTTTCTGTTTTCAATGAGGGGAAATAGCATGGACCACACCAGAGAATCCAACTCCTGCCTCAGGGCAACCCCTTTCGGCTGTTCCTTGGGGTGGACCGGCCAGGCTAGAGCAGGGGTCGGGGCAGGGGGCGCACAGGTTCTCCTCACTCCCCTTGCCTGCTGCGGACCAGGTGGGCGGGAGAATGAACAGCTCTCTCATTGAGCAGGAAGATTTATGGTGCTGCCGGAGCAGGCCTGGCCTGGCCCTGTGCAGTCCGGAACGGCCCTTGAGGCGGGGACAATAAATCCAGCCCATTATTTTTTACGAGCCTCCCACCCCATAAACAACTCCTTTGGCTGGTGAGCCCAGCTTCACGCCCTTCTCCTGGCCTGGCCTCCAGCCAGCCCTGGCCAGGCACCGGGACCCCAGCACTGAAGGCACGACATCGGCAGGGGCATCTCCCCTGCTGCAGCCCCTCAGGCCTCCCAGAGGGGACAGCGCAGGGCAGACACAGTGAGCACCAAGCAGAGAGGTAGCTGGCTCTGGCCCTGGCTTCCTTCTCGACCACAAGCCCTCCGGCCTCAGTTTCTTAGTCTATAAAGTGGGGCAAACATGAGTATTCTTTAAAGAATTGTTTATGAGGACACCTGGGGACACCCTGAGTGCCCTGATGGCGTGCGCCGACCTGAGCACGGCAACACCATCAGCTGTCACCGGGCATCACTGTGCGCCAGGCACTGAGCCTGTACTTTGCTGCGGGCAGTCAGATCCTGAGAGTGATCCTGTGCCGCACAGCTCTTCCTGTCCTCATTTGGCGGGGGAGAAAATGGACCGTGAGCAGCAAAGACATCTGTGCATAGTGAGTAAGGGGCACGGTGGAGATTTGAACCCAGGTCCGGCTGACTCCGAAGACCAAAGGTACTGCTGAGAACAAACAGGTGGAGGGTGGGGGCAGGGGTGGCCCGCAGCCTGGAGCCCCTGGGTGTGCACCACAAGGTACAAGGGGCTCGGCCCTCTCTCTGGCGGTGCCGGTGTGCGGGCTCCTCAGAAGGACACAGGTGTGGTTCTTACACCGGGCAGGAGGCAGAGGAGACGTGCTGAGTGGTGGTGGGATGGGATGGGATCCACGTCGTGAGGGAGATCTGGATCTGCTGTGGGCGGCATTGGGCCCCTCACGGGAGCAGCGTGCACAGCCCCCAGAGAGGACTTGCCCAGGATGTGTCTGGCTGGCTCCGCAGCTGCATTCAGCTCGCCCTCCGCCAAGGCCCTGCGGAAGGGTAGCCCGAGCTTGCCCGCAGCTAAGGGACTCCCCCTGCCACTACGTCGCTGTGCCTCTTTGGGGCACCTTTCGTCCCCGCTGCCCCAGCGCTGTCCTGTTCCCAGGGCCCCCAACACAGTGGCGGAGCCAGCACGCACCCACATGTTTGTATACCCAGCAGAGCCACAGCTTGGCTGTGTTCTCGAGTCAGAGTGAAGAGTGAGAGTGCCGAAGCTCCCACAGGCCGTGTACCTGCCCTTGCTGCGAGCTCATGGGAAAGGGAGAATACTCAGTCCTTACTGGGGACCTTCTGTGTACCGAGCGCTTTATACCCTTTCCTTTTCAAGGATACCTGGCAGTGACACCTGCCACCACAGTGCACACAGGAGGGAACAGAGGTGCAGGGAGGGCAGCAGCACCACTGGTTTGGGACGGAGCCAGACAGAGCCCGAGTGGTTACAGCTCTCGAGCCCCTGCTCTGCTCCACTGCACCGTGGCGGGCACCATGGCGGGCACCATCCCATGGTGGCCATCGGGGCAGGCACCATCCCGTGGTAGGCAGTGGAGGAGAGCCACAGGCCAACATGCTAGGAGCTGCTCGTGTCCTTAGAGGATCTCCTGCTAGCGTGTCCCCGCATTCGAACTGGCTGCTCCTCCCAGGTGCCCAAGGGCTGCTGCGGGAACTCTCTCAAGGCTGGGACGCTGGCCCCACCTTCAGCTTGGTTCCCTCCATCTAGTCACCTCTCAGGAGAGAGAAACGATTTGTTCCTGGTCTGGGCCAGGCCATGGTCTGAGGGCTGCATGAGCTGACTGAACGAACCCCCACGGCTTACTGGGGGGGGTCCCCATAGGTGGAGGGATATGGTTGCTGGATAACATAGAGGACATTGTTTATGTTTGGGTTTCAGATAAACAATGAATACTGTTTTAGTGTAAGTATGACCCGTGCGACATTAGGGACATACTTAATACTTGGAAGTATTTATTGCTTATCTGACATCCAGATTTAACCAGCCGTCTGATGTGTTTATGTAGCACGTGGGGAAGTCTGGCAGCCTCTGGAGGGGAAAGACGCCTCCAGCCTCCCCAGCCTCAATGGAGTGGAATTTCCTCAGGGTCCCAGAACTCGGCCTGAGAGGCTTGGCTGTGCTCACGGTGACACCTAGTGGTCAGCGGGGGAACTTCAGGGGGTCGGAAGGGGTGGGTGGGGGTGCTGGGAGGTGACCGAGGGGCCAGAGTGAAGAGGGGACAGCTGCTGCAGAGCCAGCCTGGGGGGGGGGCGGGGAACAGGGAGACGGGCCCCCTTCGCTGAACACCTGAGTCGTGAGGCACTTCACAGAGCAGGAAACAGCACAACTTCCAGGGCCACACGCCTTAGAATGGGCCAGAATGGGAGGTGTGAGGCCGAGCTGAGGAGCCAGGCCCACCCCACAGTGATGCCGCCTTCCCGTGGGACTCTACGGCTCCGCACGTGTTTGCCCACGCATGCCTGCACGGAGTGCCACATGGTCCTCCCGGCTGTTTGGCGCTGCCAACCTGTCTCACAGACACAGCTTTCCCAGGATCCCAGTGTCAGGACTGGTCCGGCCCCGGGGTGGGCGCCGAAGGAAGGCTGGCATCACCTGGGATGCCAGGAGCCAGCCACGGTCTCAGCAGTCCATTCAGCCGTCTGTCCATATGCCCGTGTACACAGGGCCTGCCACCTAGGGAGCAGCTGTGGCAAGGGACTTAGTGTCACTGCGGGTCGGCAGCCCGCCGGCCTTGCTCTTGGCTTCCACACAGAGCCTCACGCAGGTGGCACTTTGCAAAGGCTTACAGAATGCGTACGCGCCTTCCAGGCTGGTGGACAGCCCCAAGCCAGCCGTGCCTCGTGAGCCACCATCTGATGTGGCAACGAGAATGCTGAACTTGAGAGCTGGGGCGTTGGGAGCTCCAGGGGATTGAGCGTCGAAAGGTTCTGTGTGGCTCCCAGGCTGACAGCTGCATGAGCCAGGGCAGGTCACTGTCCCGGTGGCTTCAACCTCCTCAACGGAAGAGGCGAGTCTAGATGGTCTCCAAGGCCCCTTCCAGTGTTAGCTCTGCAGAAACCCGGTCCGCTCTGGCTGTTCACGCGCATCTCGTTCCAAGCAGACCAGCTTCACTGCGGAGCCTGCCCCTGTCTGTCAGCAGCGCGCTTCGAGCCCACCGCCCTGAGGTGCACACTGAACGTCCACGAGGGGCTCGCCTGTGGTCGGCCCCTGGGAGGGCAGCGCTGGTGAAAGGCGCAGACAAGAAGCAGACCGGCCCTGTGGAGAGGCGTGGTGTAAAGGAGACCCCACCTCAATATTCGTAGAAAGAGACCGCAAGTAGGCAAGTGAGCGGATGAACATGGAAGGCGCTGGAGTCCAGTCACAGGAGGGTTGGACTTTGATGGCTACACCAGAGAAGGAGGCCAGCTCAGAAGGGCCAGTCCTATTGGGGCCCTGGTGGGGGCTACTGAGCCTGAAGGAAGGGCGGTGGTGAGAGGGCAGAGGGGTCCTGCCTGGAAATGTGGGGTTGGGGGAGCAGTGAGGAAGGTCAGGCTGACAAAGGCAGTGAGATGCGGGCAAGGAGGAGGAGAGGAGCTGAGTCCCCCGAGGGCCCTGAGGCAGCCCAGGGGATCCTGGGGGCAGTAGGTGGGCTGTGAGGTGAGGGGCTGGGACCCCCTTCAGCCTGCTGGCCAGAGGGGCTCCAGTCCCTGCTCCACGACTCAGGTCGGGAGATCTCTCTCCGAGCCTCAGCATCGTCACCTGTCAGGTGGGACTGCTGACAGGACCTGGCGCTCAGAGTCGAGAGAGACGGTCAGGGGTGCATGCAAGGGGCCTAGCATGAGGCCTCGCCCTGAGGAGCTCGGGGTAAGGGGAAGCCCACAGTCCTCATTACTCCCACTCCCCGGGTGGGGCTGCCCCCAGGGATACAGCCTGCATCGGGCTGGGCTCCGGGTCAGCGGGGGTCTGGCCTGGGGCAGCCAGCTGCTGGCGCCTTGGCCAGGCCGGGCATTGCCCAGGATGATGTAATTCTAGGGGCGGAAGGCAGGAGGGAGAGCCCTGTGTCCTCACTCGAGCCCAGGCCTTGTCATGAGAGGCTCCCAGAGCACCATCCAAGCGCAGATACTGCCGGAGTGTAACCAGGGTTCCATGCAGAACCGGGCGGGTAGGCGTGCGAGGTCCGAGCCAGCACCGAAACCGTAGGCCGCCGCCGGGTCTCTGCCTGCAGACAGATGTACTCCTGCCTGAGCATTGGCCCCTGCTCTGATGCAGAGTCAAAAGCCCAGAGTGGCCAAGCCCAGGCCCCTCACCGGCACAGAACATTTCTCAGGCTTTCAGTCCGGGCTACGCCCTGAGCAGAGCACCGGGGTCAAGAGGTGACTCGGGCTCGGGCCCTGCCTCCTCCAGGAGCCTCTAGTCTGGGGCAGGCCGGGGGGGAGCCTGGCAGGCCCAGCAGTTAGAGTTAGCGTGGTGGGTGCTCTGAGAGAGGGAAGTGCGAGGGCTTCAGAGGCCCAGGCCAATCCCTGAACGCAGCCCAGGGACCGGGAAGGAGGATGGAGACAAGGAAGGCTTCCTAGAAGAGGTGACACTCAGACACAATCTCAAATAACTACAGTCGGAGCTGCCGTTCACAGGAGGAGGGAGTATGTCCCAGGAACCACATCCCTAAAGGCACCAAGGTGAGAAGGGAGGGCAGGACGTGCCGGCTCACAGGGTGTCCCTATTACCTAGGGCCGCCGCAGGCCGTGTGGGGTCAGGAGGACCTCAAGTACCATGCTGAGAACTCCGCCTAATCCTGTGGGCACTGGGAGGACATCGATGTGTTTTTAGCAGTGGGAAGACACAGTCAGATTTATGCTCTAGAAAGTTCCCTTTGCAGCTTGTGAAGGGCAGGTCTTTGAGGCACAGGGAACAGGTTCAAGTCTCACCTCTGTGTCACGTCCTACCTAAGCGGCTGTGGGCAAATTGCTTAACCTCTGTGAACTCTGAAAACGAGGAGAAAGCTACTTGCCGTGCGGAGTGACACTACAAAGACCTGCAGTCTAGTCATTTGTCTCTGTGCCAGGCTTGGGGCTGGGCCCTGGGCAGTGGGGAATGAACAGGGTATACTCCGGCCCTCAGCAAGCCTCAGGCTAAGGGTCTGAGGAACACAGAGATGGGAGGGAGGGTCAGGGTGAGAGCTCAGCTGCTTGGAGCAGCTGGCATTTGAGCTGTCTTGGAGAGACAGGATGTGGACGTGTGGACACAGGCAGGGGGGACAGGACCTGGGTCATTCCAGTGCCCCACATCGCATTGGGGAAAGTTAAGGAACCGAAGGGGATGAACCCGGGCTTCCCTGGCCCTCCACTCAACCTGACTCTGTCACCTCCTGGAAGTGCCCTGGGAGCGCAGGTTCCGTGAAATCCGTGTTCACCTGTCCACTCTGTGTCCCTTGGGCAAGTCACCAAGCCTTTTTTCACCCTATTCTCCTCACTTGCGAAGTGGGGATAACCATGTCTACTCTGAGGAGTGCCCGTGAGGCTTATAGGCGATGATTCTTGTGGAGGGCTTAGTATACAGTAAGTGCTCACAGGCGCCTGGGTGGCTCAGTGGGTTAAGCCTCTGCCTTCAGTTCAGGTCATGGTCTCAGGGTCCTGGGATCGAGCCCCACACCGGGCTCTCTGCGCAGCAGGGAGCCTGCTTCCCCCTCTCTCTCTACCTGCCTCTCTGCCTACTTGTGATTTCTCTCTGTCAAGTAAATAAATAAAAAGTTCTTTAAAAAAAATACAGTAAGTGCTCGCTAACAGTAGCTGTGGTTGACATCAGCCCACAGCGAGTTTCTGGCCGGACCCCCTAGATCCAGGCCCCCGTGACCTCATAGCAGCTGTAAGCTCTCTGTGCCTCAGTGCCCTCCTCTGATAAGTGGGGAGAATCCCACGGTGCGTGAGAGATCGGCACCTGGGCAGTGGCTGTCGCTGTGACCCCTCCAGCAGGCCTGTCCCTGCCACCGCTCCCGTGCCTCTTCCCCGTGGCAGGACCTTTTCCTCTGCTTCATCCCCCTTCAAAGCGTGTGGGAGCCCATGTTTGTTTTTGCCTGCCTCGCTTGGACGGCTTGCCAAGTCTGGGCTGGGGAAGGCAGCAGCCTCTCCCCGCCACCCCCAAGGCTCCAGCCTCTTTCTGGGCTCCGTAATTTTCTATTGATGAGGTTGCAGGGGAGGAAAATCCCTTCCTGCTGAGGTGGGGGGAAGGGTGGAGCAGGCTAAGTGTTCTTTTCTCCCTGCTCTGCCGTTCCCAGCTTGCCTTCCTTTCCCCTGTGGTTAAGGGACATGGATGCGGAAAATGATGTTATTGATGAAGTCGCCATAGCGACGACCCTTGGGAGGCACACATTCCGGCTTTGTTATCCTGGGCCAGGGCGAGGAGAAAGGGCCAGCTCTGAAGTACAAACAGATTGGGCGCGCCTCCCCCTCCCCTGCTTTAGATGCATCCGTGAACTTTGCTTTGCCGAATACGCGAGATGCACACGATTTGGGGCAGGCAGATTCTGCCATCGTTTACCTCTGTGCACACTCTCATGGAGTCTCCAAAAATGATAGAAAGCCTTTGGGAAAAAATGGGCGGCCAGAGCCTGTCCCAGGGCCCAGAATGGGCAAGAATGGGGGTTTGGGGGGACATCTCGAGGAAGTCCTGGGCTCTGGGGAGCAGAAGGCTGGGCTGGGGACCTGGCCCTGCCTCTCAGGCATGGTGTGGCCCTGGCCGCTCTTTCCCACCCGGATCCCACCTCTGTTTGCTTGTCTGTGAAATGGACATGGTGATACTCGCTTCTCAGGCCTGTGATGAGGGTTAAGTTAGATGAAAGGGTTGTTAGAACCCAAGTTCCCTACACCATGTGTTCTGGAAAAGTCAGAGAAAGGGGCTCCTAATTGCATCCCAAACCCAGCCTTCCTCCCTTCCCCAGAGCCCTCCCTCCAGACTCTTTTGTCCCTTTCAGGGTGATGGCAGCAGCCTCCCACGTGCTTCCAGCCTGCAGCCTTGTCGGGGCGGCTGCCCTTGCCTGCCGCGTCCACAGATCTTCCTGCCATAGAAGTGTGCCCCCTGCCCTATTTACAACCTTTCCGTGGCTCCCCTGACCGCAGGTGCCGTCCCTGGAGCTCCCACCTGTGTCCGAAGCCTCACTGGCCCAAGAAGGGGAAGGCGGCTTGAGTGAGCACCTGCGAGGCAGGGCCTCCCACGAGCCACTGTTACACGGCGGGGAAACTAAGGCTCAGTGGGTAGTGATTGCCCAAGGTCACGCGGCAAGTGGCAGAATCGGAAATTGCGCCCAGTGTCATGGCAGTGGAGCATCTGTCTCCTCATTGCCCCCTGTCCGGTCCTGGGCACAAGGAGACACTCAGTCCGAGTTTGCAGAACGTAATTGGATTTGGATGAGTTAGATCGAATTAGATTCGACCTGGCAAGCAGCCTGGCCTGCCTGGCACCAAGCCTCTGAGGACCAGGATTTCTGGAAACGACTCTGAAATTCAGTCTTATTTCCCCTCTAGGCACAGAGGTAAACAAGGTTTTCTGCTGAACTTGGCACTGTGTGGTCACTCCCCACATCAGGACAGGGAGCTAGGCCAGGGGAGGCCGCACATGGCCCAGGGACAGCCATCTTGTTGTTCGACCCCCTAGAGCAGATATGGTACAAAGCAGGAGCCATGGGAGGACAGAGTTTGGGCCGGGGCCCTTGGGTTCTGCAGGCTCACAGAAACGCACTCTGTGCCCAGCCCTGGGCTTGGCCCCTGCTCTGAAGGAGCCTGAGGACTGGCGTCAGTGCAGACCATGTGCCAGAGCTAGCCAGAGGGGTCTGGCCCCCTCAAAGGAGCTGGGATGGGGTGGAAGAAGAGCAGGTAGAGCCAAGGACCCTGTAGCCCCTTCAGGGCCCGTCCCCTGGAGCAGAAGTGCTTGGTATCCAGCGCCTCACATGCCTCGGTGCTCCCCTGCTCAGATTCACAGACCCTTGGCAGCAGCTGTGCTGGCCATCCTGCCTGTGAGCTCACTGTCCGCAGGACAGCCCTCCCAGAAGAGGGCAGACGGAGTGCCACCTTCTCTGTCCCTAGGATTGAGGCCAAGGGAGCCACAGCAGGCTCCAGGGCCCCATTCCCTGCCCAGGCCTGCACCGCCTCCGTCCCTGGACCACCACAAGCTCATCTGCCAGGTGACGAGGAACTGACATGGGTCATCCTAGGGTGGGGCTGTGTTAGAGGAGAGGCAGGGGCTGTCCCACCAGTGACTACTGGGCTTCTCAGAGCCTTTAATGGATGCTGTGGGGTTCTTGAGGGGCTGTTTCATAGAACACACAGCTGCGAACGCCGCAGAATGCTCTCACAGTTCTCTGTGAGGTGCGCTGAGGCCGGGCAGCCTTTGTGTCTCTCCTCCTCCTCTTCCTCCCTCCTTCTCTCCTACCTTTGCTCTCCTTGTATTTCTTTCAGGCCCTGTGCTGGGCACTAAGGACCCAGACAAGAATAAAGAGGTCCCTTGAAGTTCCCCCACGGGGGTGGGAGAGGTGGCTTAGCAAGGATTTGCCTGTAGCACCAGGTAGGATGAGTCAGGAACCCGGCCTGTGCCACACACATTACACAGTTCTCTCGTTTGAGTTTCATGGCAACCCCTGGAAGTAAAGGATATGACAGTCCATCTCCCAGCTAAGAAAACAGAGACCCGGGGTGCCTGGGTGGCTCAGTGGGTTAAAGCCTCTGCCTTCGGCTTCGGTCATGATCCCAGGGTCCTGGGATCGAGCCCCGCATCGGGCTCTCTGCTTAGCGGGGAGCCTGCTTCCTCCTCTCTCTCTGCCTGCCTGCCTCTCTTGCCTACTTGTGATCTCTGTCTGTCAAATAAATAAATAAATAAAATCTTAAGAAAAAAATAAAAAGAAAAGAGAGACCCAGAGAAGAAGGTCTCTGACCAGAGGCTCAGTCAGGTACAACATAGGCGGGTTCTGGCCCCTACCCCTCTTGGGAGTGGCACACCCTTCCTCAGGGTGCCTTGATGGTGGTGAGCACTGGACTGGCCACCTTCCAGGCTCGGCAGCTAGCCTTGCCCTCTGGAGGCCCTGCAGCAGGACATAGCACCAACAGGACACCTTCCCTGCCTGCAGGAGCTTCCTGGCTGGTGGGAGAGGTGACGGCAGGTAGACGAGCGCAGGGGGACGTACAGAGTGGACCCTGCCTCCCACCCCATCCGTGCTTTGCCACTTGGAAGGGGGAGACAGAGAGCCAGGAGACTTGGTCTGCGGAGTCCAGTCTTGAGTTACACTGGAAGAATGAGGGCATCAGGCAGCTGGTGAGGGGAGTCCAGAGAAAGCGCGTTTGTGGCAGAGATGCCTCTCAGCGCTGGCCGGTGGCATGGCTGTCGTAGGCTGGCCCATGGACCCATCCCCTTGCTCTGCTGAGAGCCCACGGCCTTTCTGAGCAGTCCTGGTGTGTGTGGGCCAGGCCTGCCAGAGGCCACTGTGGTGCCTGCAGCCCGTGGGAGGGCCGGCGAGGCTGCCGAGGGAGAGCGGGGTGCAGAGGAAAGCAGATGAAGGGTGGGAGGGACAGGCTCCTGGGGGGACCCTCGCACTGTTCCCAAAGGCTAGAAGGGTGACACAGGCAGAGTCACCGGATGGCTCTGCAGTGAGCTGAGGCTCCCCTGTTGTGCTCAGGGGCAGCTGCTACAAGGTCATGAGGGCCAGAGGTTATGTGCTTTGTTGAGGGGCTGCCCAGAGAGCTTCATGGAGGAAGAAGCATCTGCACTGGCCCTGAACGTGAATAGGTTCATAATTCTGAAGACAGTCAATAGTAGCCACCACTTAGCACCCTCTGTGCCAGGCTCCCCGTTCTGTTCACCCCAGGAAGAGCGGGTCCCACACGTGTAGTGCAGGATCGCAGGGTGGGAGAAGATGGCTGGGAGTCCAGCAGCCTGGGCTGGAGTCCTCCTGTATGATGTGAGACAGACACATCCCATCCCGGGGCCTCCTTTTCCCCATCTGCAAGATGGATGGACAGGACTGCAAGGCTCCGCCCAGCCCTGACAGTCTGTGGCTCTGCCCCACCGTGACACACATCTTCTCGCCGCCCGCAGCAGCCAGTGGGCCCCGGCGCCCAGGGGAAGGTAATGTGGCTTCTGTGTCTCCAGCCGGTGAGGAGCTGAATTACCAGCACAGAGCAAACCCTAGTCCTCACCCCCTCAGGTTGGGCAGCTGCCACCATCTCTGTGATGGCCTGACGGCCACCAGCTCGGAGGAGCTTCCTCCAGAGGCTGTCAGGCTGAGAGGGCTCCAGGCTCAGTGAGGCCGGCGGTTAGTGGCGGCCTGCTCCTTGTCAGCCTGTCTCCCAGCGTGGTGGCTGCTGGGGCGTGAGGGCCAGACCTGTGTCCCAGCCCCTCGTGGAGGAGGGGAAAGCTTATTCCATTTCCCTCCCTTCACGGTGAGGACTCGGAGGATCCTGTCCCAGGCAGGACCTATCTGGATGGTGAGGACTGAGAGGCTCAGAGCTCAGCCTGCCCTCGGGGCCTGGTCAGAGAGTCACAAGAATACCAGGGAGGAGAAACATAGCCACCATGTCAGCGCTGTGAGCAAGGGGAGCGCAGGCATCGAGAAGGCCATTGACTGGGCTGGGGGGCCGAGGAAGGCTTCCTGGAGGAGGGACACGGTGGCTTTGGCCCTGCAGAGCCAGCGCCTTCTGGAGTGCCACCACGGGTTAACCACTTCCTGTAGCATCCAGGCTGCGGCAGGCGCGGCCAACTGAGACACCCCCTATTCCAGTGGAGACAAGAAGTGACAAGAGCCTGGAGAATAAGGGGGGGGGGACACGTGGCTTGAGGCCCAGCCTCACTCCCAGGGATTCAAACAGCAGGGTCAAGAATCAGCGCCCACCCCCACTCCCTTCTCCTCTGCAAGAACTCTCCCCTCAGCCAGCTCTGCCTTTGTTTTGGAAAATGCAGTTTCTAATTTTAAAAAATTAATGTTAACATGTAATACATTTTTTAATTTCTGTTGTTATAAATTATTAACTATAAGCTTCCTCCGTTGAATTTCTGCTGCAGTAAACATAAGTAGTTATAGCACGTCCGCACCTGAACAGAAACTCTTCAGGCTCTTCTGTAATTGTCAGAAACGTAAAGGGGTCCCATAGCCCTCTCCACCAGGGACCTAGCGCTGGCCCTGCCCTCGGCTTTAGAAGGAGGGCCCTGTGCTCCGGAGCCCGGGGTAGGGGCGGGGGGGCGGGGGCGGGGAGAGCCTCAGTGAATCATGTGACCTCACTCAGTTCTTTACATCGAAGATGGGGAGCCTTGCCCGCCTCTCCCTCTGACATGGACACACTCAAGGCTTGAGGCCCACCCTCCCAGCTCCGGGTTTCCACCGCTTGCTTCCAGATCGACTTGGACTGGAACACTGGATCACCCCCCGCCCCGAATTATCCTTTGTCAGCAAAACATCAACATCTTGGCTCATTATTAAAAGTCTAGATTCTCAGGAAGAAAGACTGCCTCATGGCAAGTCCATGGTGTGGGAGAAAGCTGAGTGAGTGACTTCTAAAGCCTTAGGCTCTGTTTAGCATCCAACGTTCAGGGCCACATCAGCTCCCCAGTGACAAATTTATGGTTAGTGATGATTAGCAGCGCTTCTCGTAAGTTGTGTTTCTTTGGCTGGGAATGGAAATTCAGTCTCCCTTTCCTCATCACATATAAGCCTGAGCTAAACAGGGCCCCTTGGGCCCTTCCCAGCTTAGGAGGAAAGCCCAGATCTGTGTGAGTGGCATCGATCGCCTGGGCCAGCCACAGGGCGGCGGGGTTTGAGAGAGGCCCAGGATTTTGTCTGTGGAAGACCGGAGAGGCGGGGGCGTGGATGGGGCGCCCCCGGGGACGTTCAGTGGGCAGTGGGCAGTTATGGGTGTGGGGTTCAAGTCGTCGGTGGCAGGAGCAAGGCCGCAAAGAGGCAGGAACAAGTCCTTGTACATCTGTGGGCACTGGGGAGCCAGAAGGGCCACTTAAGCGGGGAGTGAAGGGTGATGCCGGACTCAGCCCACCGTTACCACAGCCATGATGATGGCCCGGGAGCCCACTTGATGGCCACCACCTGCCGGCCAGCGCCTCAGGGCAGCGAGTCTCTGGGCAAGCCTCTCTCCGGAGATCTGATGAGAGGCTGCATATGTCTCCGTGGCCCAGGAGAGCCCCTCAACCGAAAGCTTACCTGAAGAGGGGCTGCCCGGCCTAGCCAAGGTCCCCACGAGGAGCTGTGCTTTCTCTGGCTCCGCAGGAGGAGGCACCAGCTTTCTGCAGTCGGCGCCCCCATGGAAAGATCTAGTGTCAGAATACCCACCCTGCCTTGTCTGTGAGGCAGAGATGATCGTGGCCACTTTACCAAAGAAACGATTTTCTCTGAGACACACAACTAGTAAGGAGGCCAGACTCCTACCCCAAGCTGCCTGACTTAAGCCTGTGACCCAAGAGAGCCATACTTTCCGTGTGAGGTTGGCTCTTGCCGGCCCGCAAGGGCCCCCGATGCCCCCTCCGCCACTGCACCTTCGGGGACCTCTCCCCGGAGCTTGGCATTGGCTGCGGTGGAGCACCCAGAAATGCCACACCAGCCCCAGATCGTCCCCACCCCACCCGTCGTTCCCGCTGCCCGCCGTGTCTCCCACGCCGCCCTGCAAGGTGGGCATGTGCTGCTATGGAATTCCGGGAGAGGAGGGGGCGTCCCTCCACATGCACCAGAAGCTTCCAGCGAGGAGCCCCAGCACCGGAGTGCTCGTTCGTTCAGCTGTTGGGTAGTTGGTCCCACTCTGCGTCAGTCCAACGGTGTGATCTGGGGAAGGGGGAAATCCAGGTGAGCACAGAGGTCAGCGCGCCCAGCACAGGGCAGATTTCCCTCAGGGCCATTTCTTTGTTTCATTTCAATTCAGACTTTTTAAAAAATCTTGTTGTAGCTGCTGGGGTGTGTGTGTTCTTAAGTGTATGTCACATCTCCGTTGTCCCACACCCGTGCTTACAGCGGACAGGGTCGAGACGGAGCTGGTCCTGGCCCACAGGGCAGCCACCTTGGGGAAAGGAGGCTGCCGTGTGTCCCCGTCTGTGGCTTCTTCCCCTCTGTCCGGGGCTGGCTCCTCTCGGACCGAACATGGAAGTAAGGTCTCAGGGCGCCGTGTGGGCAGACAGCAGCTCTTCCTTTCATCTGCCTTTAGCCTCTTGATGGACTTGTGACCTACAACCTCTCACTTGACCCCTGATGACCTCATAAATTCTGGAAACTCCTCACAAATCACTAGGAAGATAAACATCAACTGGGGTCATCTGAAAGGGGTCTGATCCACTCCAGGCAGTTGGGGAGGCAGATCAAGTCTCCTGGGCTGGGGGTCCCAGGAACTAGGGGTGACTGGGTCCCACGCAGGGGACCCTCATTGTCCCTGTCATGCCAGAGCCCTCAGAGCACATTTCGGTATAATCCTCAGCGTGCACTGAGTGGAGCCCAGGCCTCTGGAGACTCATGGTGTTCATGGTCCCCAGTGTCTGCCCTGGAAACCCGGGGCAGCCCAGCCCTGCACTGCACAAGGCCTCTGGGGCAGGAGCGAGACAGAGGTTTATAGCCTAAAGTACTGGTCCAGGTCCTATCGATGCCTCTCAGGGCCCTATCGGCCTTTGGACAGGTGTCTTAACCCCGGCGTTCCCACCTCTCAAGGGCATGCTTGCCTTATAGGGGCGAGGGGCCCAGAACGTGCCCAGAACCTTGCCGCTGCCTAGGGTTTGGCACTACAGTAGAGTTTCGGGGAGCCCGGGAGGAGACAAGACAGGAAAAAGCCGGCCTTGTGAGGGACATGGCTTCTGAGCCCAGCCCAGAGAACAAGCTGGAAGGGCCTAAGCAAGGGCAAGAGGGACAGGGCTCTAGGTGACACAGCCGCGGCAGCCAGAGGGCGGGGACTCTAGCAGGCAGTGGGGGGCCCAGCCCTGGCACCCTAGGGCCTTCTCCCCCTTCCGAGGCCTCCCACCCAGCAAGGAGGCCTGCTGCCGGCTGCCCTTTCAGGTGAGCCTTCACAGATCGAGGTATCTGAGGTTGGCAGACATTTTCCTTTAAGAAGAAACCTGCCGGGACCCCTGGGTGGCTCAGTTGGCTGAGCGGCTGCCTTCGGCTCGGGTCACGATCCCAGGATCGAGTCCCACATCGGGCTCCTTGCTTGGCGGGGAGCCTGCTTCTCCCTCTGTGTCCGCCTGTGCTTACTCGCTCTCTCTCCCTCTCTGACAAATAAATAAATAAAATCTTTAAAAAAAAAAAAAGAAGAAGAAGAAGAAGAAACCTGCCAGGGGCGCCTGAGTGGCTCAGTGGGTTAAAGCCTCTGCCTTTGGCTCAAGTCATGATCCCGGGTCCTGGGATCGAGCCCCACATCAGGCTCTCTGCTCAGCGGGGAGCCTGCTTCCCCTCTCTCTCTGCTCCTGCCTCTCTGCCTACTTGTGATCTCTGTCAAATAAATAAAATCTTTAAAAAAAAAAAAGAAAGAAAGAAAGAAAGAAAGAAACCTGCCAAACAGCAAGAACTGAGATTTTGGAAATGGGGACACGTGTGCTTCTGGACCAGGAATAGGCTCTGTGGGGCATGGGATGCGCAGTGAAGCTGGAGGCCAGCAGCGGGTCGTGCAGGGCTCTGCATTTGGGAGTGATGGTTCCGTGGGTCCTGGGAGCCCTGCAGTGACCAGGAACAGAGAGAGACCCCCTTGGGCAGCTGAGGGGAGGTAGGTGGCAAGTAGTTCAGGGCATGGCTGTGGGGCTGCTGAGGATGAGCCCAGAGGTCCAGCAGACCAGGGTGGCAGCCTCTGACTTGTGCAGGGATGCAGTGAGAGGTGGCCGTGCGGGATGGACAGGCCTCCCGGGGAACAAGAGCCAACCCGCCAGGGCCCATTTGCTTAGGGCTGCTGCCCACCCACCCAGTCCCCTGACCCGTCAGCACCCGCCCTGGGCCCAGTCTGAAACCAGAGTCTCCGCCTGCCCCAGTGGGGTACGTGACGTCCCTGGGCAGATGGAAAGGTGCTGTGTCCCCCCACCCACCCGCCCTGGGGAACAAACGGTCTAAACCCCTGAGCTGTACCAGGTTCTGTGACCTGACCCAGGGCAGGGACGCTTCTTCGTGGGTTCCCTGGAGGCCTTCACAGTGCTGTTCTCAGAGTGAGCCCTGGTTCGAGACCTGGGCACGGTGTCCATGGTTTCTCCCTGCTTCCCCTCGTGGATGGCTAGACATTCACCCTGGCATGTTGCGGGGGGGCTTGCAAAGAGCAGCCCTCGAGCACTGCGTCTGATGGCGACATTTTATGGGTCGCCTCTCTCCAGCCTAAAATGTTCTCTCTCTTCCCTCCCCTCGTCCCCTACTCCTCTCTTGTCTGTCTCTTCCCAGAGGGTATGAACTGCATGAACAAAGACCATGGCTGTGCCCACATCTGCCGGGAGACGCCGAAAGGTGGGGTGGCCTGTGACTGCAGGCCCGGCTTTGACCTTGCCCAAAACCAGAAGGACTGCACACGTAGGTAGATGGAGGCAAATGGGTCAGACATCCCCACGCGTCTCCTGCCATTGCTTTATGAGGGATGGAGGGTGGGGGGGTCTGTCCAGTCTGCTGGACGTTGCCCAGGGAGGGCTCTCAGCACCTCGGGGTGAAACGCTAGACACGGTCCCCAAAGAAGCATGGGGAGGCACAAGGGATGGGGGCTATGAACTCCAGACATGGTGTTATCCCCCCAGCATACCACCACAGGACCCTGCTAAAGAGCCCCCATGGTGCTTGCTGTAACCCCAGCCCCAGAGCCCCACAGGTCCTGAGCCTGAGCTCTCCAGTGGGTATGGGGGGGCTGTGCACAGAGGCCTGCAAGCTCGGGCTTCTTGGTGGAACAGGGCAGCCCTTGGTAGAACAGGGTGGGAAAGAAGGAGAGGAGCTGGATTGGGGCTCCAGGGGGAGTCCCAGCCTAGCCTGTGTTGACCTTATTTCCAGGATCAAAGATCAACTTTGTAGTCCGCCCCTGCAGGGCCCACCGTGAATGGTGATGCCCTGTGAGATCTGGGTTGAATGAGGCCCCTGGCCAAAGGTGCCATCCAAGGTCAGGCTGGAGGTCAGGCAGCCTCTTAATGTGGTCCCCCAGCTCCCCAGGAGCAGTGGGAGACAGCAAATGAAGTAGGACTGGGGCTGAACACACTCATACTCCTCGAGAGCTTCAGACCCAGCTCCCAGCAGCTGTGTGGGGAGGGGTGGGCGGCCTGTGCTGGCGCCAGGTTGGCTTGTGTGTACCAAGAGCTGAGAGAGACCGGTGTGAGCCTGGCCCGTGTCTGGCCAGAGACAAGGACTTCATTCCAGGCCCACTTTCTGATAGAGAGAAATGGAAATCCAGCTCCCAGTAGAGAAGCAGACCCAAACTTGCCCCAGAAATGGGAGACTGAGCTGCCCAGCTCTCACGAAGAAAAGGGCCTTGCTTTCCAGCCTTCGTTCTGTGGACAAGAAACAACTGGCCCTCACCGGCTTGTCATCCTTAGTCTGACTGTCGCGGTTGTCATCATCTTCCTCTGGCACTGGCCACACCTTTCCCAACCCATGCCCTGCTCAGTCAGCGAGGTCTTGGGGATCCACACGCACTAGATACCGCCCCTGTCTCCATGGAGACCACGCTCCAGCCCCCACTCATCATCTGTCCACTCCCGCACGTGAAGATGTTCCCTTCTGGCCAGGTATATTCTGAGATGTGGGCAGCCTTCTTCTTTGGTCCTGGGCTTTCCCGTGGGATCACACAGATTAACGTGTACTCGGTCACCACGGGCAGGCGCCCAGCTCCAGCCCCGGGACTCCAGCCAGGCCCTCCCGTCCTCCACATCAGACGGTTCCTGTTGCTACAGAGAAACCTGCTGCCACCCGGCAGAACAGAAAGCGAAGAGCTCCAGCTTTCCCAGTCCTCCGGACAATGGCCAAGGCTTGCTGAAAGGCTCAGCCACAAGTAAAGAGCATTCCTTCACTCGGCAAGACTGGCCAGGCCCTGCGCTGGGTGTTGGGGAGAGAGCCATAGGCCACAGGTAGTGGGTGGAACTGACGGATCTGTCTGGGATGAACACGGCAAGGGGACGCTTTGCTCAGAGAACATCTCCCAAGGGGCCAACCTGATCCGAGAGGTCAGGGACAAGGCAGTGCTGTGAGTGGCGAAGCCCCCCACCACCCCCGACAGAGAAGAGCTAAGCCAAGCCCTTGCCCTGAATGTTTGCTGGTGAAAGAAACAGCAGCCCCAGCCTCTAGGCTCGGGGGTTGGGTATCATCCAACTGTGTGGAGAATCGGATACCAGCCTTGGGGCCAAGGAGCAGGCGAGCACCCTGAAGCTCTCCTGGGAAAGGCCTGCACAGCTGGCTGGCAGTCTGGTCAGCTTTGGCCCCTGCTGTGCGGTCCGCATGCCGAGTTCGTGAGACTTTAGCTCTGAGGCTCTCCCTCTAGCCCTGGAGGCCAGTTTAAGTCTAGGAAATTCTAGATCTGGATTTGGGGTGGGGGCTGGGGCCTGGCCTAGCCAGCCTCTATGGACCAGCGGGACCACAGGGCCCCTGCACCAAACTCCTTCATCTCTCCAGAGTCCAGAACCCACTCCATGGCTGGAGGGGGTTCTCTCCGTCCTTTCTTGGTCATCCCAGAGCCCACAGCACCCATATTGTTACCATGTACAAGCTGTAGGCTCTAGGTGCTCACGAGCTCAGCCCTTGGGGTCCATAAGATGCACAAACCCAGCGGGGGGTGTGGGACCCTAAGCATGGCCCTCTCTCGGGTAGCCTCAGACAGCCCTCCATCCTCCTTAGAGTCACCTGCAGGACACGGCCCATGGCCGGGAGCCCAGAGCTCGGAAAGAACTGGCTGCAGTGTTCCACCCCTGCCTGGTCTGAAGCGGGGCTTTCCTCAGTCTGGAAGGGCATGTGACGTCTGGGCCAAGGCAGGGCTCTTCCCAGGGCTCTGCCCTCACCTGAGATCCCTGCCGGTCTCTACCCATGGCTTCCCTGGAGCTCTTCCCAGGCAGAGATGAGCTGTTTCAGAGATGAGAGAATGTAACTGCAGGTCGTTGGGCTCCCAGGAAAACTGAGAGAAGAGATGCTCCTCTGGAGAAAGGGCCAGAGGGCGCTGGAGCAGTTCTGCGGGTCCTTGAAAGGTCGTCCTGGAAGTCGGGCCCCTCCTGCGGACGGGACAGTAGTTCCCCTTGGAAGAGGCAGCCCACTAGAGCCTCTCTCTGATCGTGAGGACAGCGTCTGGGACACTGAGCAGAACCACTCTCTTCGTGTCCTCCTTAGCTGGCAGGGAGAGGGCACGTATCCAGGCTGACAGGGCCACCACCATCACTCGGGGACGGACACCCCGGAGGCTGTGTGCTGTGCCCCTGGGGAGAGCACTACCTGGGAGAGGCAGCTGCGGGACGCAGTTCTGGAATGTTTGGGATCCATCCCCCGGAGCTGCCACCCATGGCTTCCCTCTGGCACCAGCCCTGCCATGCATCAACCTGATGGAACGTCATTAACCCCAACTGCCAAATCGGAACTTTTGGCTTGGTTGGTCTGAGATTGATTTTTGCATCTTCGAGCACCTTTCGGGTTGTCTTGTGAGCGAAGTAAAGCAAGGCTGCTTTACAGAGATCTGGGATCCCCTTCGGCAATACCGCTCGTCCTAAAATGTGGTAACAAGCACAAGTTACCTTTAGAGTAACTTGCATTTATAATTTTTCCTACTTCAGACTGGCTCCTTTCTGTCCAGCTCCCCTCCAGCCACCCCAGGTTGCTAATGCTGTAAAACACTTCAGGATTCTGGGCTGCAGGGCTCCAGCTCCTCCAGGCCGCAGACCCTGCAAACAAACTATGTAACACGTTTAAATAAAAGGTCATTTTCCAAAGTGAGCTGACATTAATTTGCACAGGTTCCGTCTGTTCAGACATTGCCTTGGGAGGACCCAGGCTGTGAGGGGACAGAGGCTGAGATGGCTACTGGGACTAGGACCGACTAGACTTCTGTGGGGACATCTTTCCACATGCCCAAGTCCCGGGCAGAGGAGAGCAAGCTGGGCAAGAACTGAATGAGTGTCCCTGTCAGCACGGGCCCGCCACCACCCTCCCCCACCTTGTGGAGGATGCCTGCCATTAACAGACACTTGTCCCATCGAGACAGACAGTTTCTAAGTGTCTCTGGGACTGAGGAAGGAGAAAATGATCTCTCCTGTCCCTTTCCTCACCTGACACCATCTGAGTCCGTCAGCTGGTGCCAGCCCTGTTTGAAGCCCACATAACCCAGGTCCCATCGTGTCACCCCAGGTCCCATCAGGAGAGCGAGCCATTCCATTCAAGGCCCTGCAGGGGCTGCAGTCCAGGGAGATGTGCGCCTGTGTTCACTGATGGCCTTAAGCCATCACTTTGCTCCCCATCCCTGAGAGAACCAACCAACACCGATGAACTAACCGTCTTTGTTGTCATTCTTTTTATACACACGTATGTACACTTTGGGCCTAACTAGTAACCTGTAACTATGGGAACGGAGGCTGCCAGCACAGCTGCGAGGACACCGACACGGGCCCCATGTGTGGCTGCCACCAGAAGTACGCCCTCCACTCAGACGGTCGGACGTGCATTGGTAAGTACACACCTCTGCCTCGTGCCACTCTGCCCCCCTGCCAGGGTGCACCCTGTGGCCCTGAAGTTGGCCGGCACCCCAGCACCACCCCACCATGTCCCAGTTTCCAAGAAGGAAGCTTAGGGGAACAAGAACAGGAGGCACCCCACAGTACTGATGGGGCTGGCAGACGCCCCCAGGGGAAGCCTTCTGGAGAAACTTATCAAGGGCCACCCAGTCACCCGAGACCAAGCACCTCTGCTTTGTGTCACTGTGGGTTTTCTGTGGGTCCTTATCCTCAACGTGGGGGTGGTCTGTGGGGAGGAGGAGCGGTGTGCCTCAGGAGGGCAGCTTCTGTTTTAAAGCATACGGGTTTCTTCCCCTGATTTGGGGACACGTGGCACATTCATTTAACCTGCATATCAGCCCCATTAGCAACATGAGCTGACCGCCAGCCTGGAAAACCAGGAGTTTTCTCAGAAAGCAGCTTTAAGTCTTCACTGTCTATACCAGGGGAGACTGGATGGAAGAATCCCAAGGGGTTCTGGGTGTTCTTAACTGCTTTCCGCTCCTGAGCTAATGGGGTTCTTGCCAGACTTCTTCTCCCAGCTAGAGTCTCTTCTTCTCAGCGATGCCCCTTTTGTCACCTCCTGTCTCATGGAGTCTCAATTTGAGTTTGGTCACCTCCTTCCTCCTGGTCCATATTTGCAGGAGGAAGCTAGAATATCTGCGGTTACCTCATGCCATAATCAGTAGTAGTCTTTCCCCGCATATCTTTCAACTGAGAAAAAGAAGAATTTCAAAGTTGGTACCCATCCAACTTTGTTCATCCTCTGCTTTCTTTCTCTTCAATGTCGGGCAACTTCAGAAGCCCACAGGCAGTGACCATATGTATTCTTTTTAATGGGGGCCCCCATCTCTTATTACTGACTCTGAAGACATTTCTGGAGGGACTTTGAAGTAACAAAAAAGGGGTGGCAAGCAAGCAAAGCCGTGAAGCCAGAGTTTGCTGTCGCATTCTGTCCCTGTGACTACTCCCTGGTACTTCAGAGAGCCGGGTGGGGGTGCCAGGGTGCGGGCAGGCCACCAACGTTTCACCCCAGTCCCGGCTCTCGTCCCGGGAGCTGCTGCCCGCGTGGTTCTCCCCTTCCTCTGTGTGGTCTCCTCTCAGATGGCCGTTTTGGTTTCATTTTATCTCATTCCTCCTGCTTTTCTGGTGATGGTCCCTGATTGCCTGTCTTGTCTGATAACTGACGTTCATTAATTATTTTCAGAGCCAAAAGCCAAACCAAACCAAACAACCAAAAAAAAAATTTTTTTTTTTCAAAGCAAAACCTGGTCTCAGACCAGTGTCTCTATTGCAGCCTGATCCCATCTAGAACCTCCTCTCCCACCTCTCTCCCTGTCTCCTCTGTCCTGCCGGGGGCCTCCGAGGCCCAGCGGCCCCTTCCTGTCTCGTCTGCTGGGTCTCCCTCACTGTTTGTGTCTGCAGCGCAGCCGGCTCTGCCGGCCACGGGACCAGTGCAACAGCTGCCGGCCAGACACACCCAGCCTCGTCTAACACCTCTTGTCTTTGTCCACCTGACTCATCCTTTCTCTTTTTTTTTTTTTTTTTTTAATCTTTTAGTGTCTGCTGCATGTGAAGGTCCCTGCTTGGATCTACTTTCTAATGTAACCTCCCCTCCCCCCTCCATTCCCCTCCCCCTGGAAACCCTCTTCCAGACCCAGCTCCTAGGCCATTGCCCTCTGCTGGCCAGGAGAAACTTCCTTCTGTCTCTGCTCACTGCTGCTTAGGTTCCCCTCTCCGGAGCAAATGCCTCCCACTGAGCAGAGGGCCACCAAACGCTAACCTCACGTGCTCCTCCACGGGCAGCATCTTGGCCAAGCGTCTTGCCCAGCGGCCAGAATGCTCCCTGGCCGCCCACCCGCCTCTCCGCACGCTCCTAAAATGACTGACCCATCTGTGCAGCCCCTTGTCAAGCACTTGAATGTCTCGCTCTAGTCCTCCATAGACAAGCAGGCAACCAGCGCTGCCCAAATCGAACCCCTGTTCTTTCTGTCTGTTCGACTGGATCCATTGTTGTGTCTGTGTTCATTCCTCTGTTATGTTTTGTTAACTTTGCATGAGTGTTTGACACACGTCCCTGCCTTGACACAGGGCGTCTGCTGTCCAGGCACAGCCATCACCGGACCTCGTGGCCCTGTCCTTTTGTCATGTGCCTTGTCCTGTGCCTGCCTCCCCAGCCTGAGCAGGGGGCATCTGCAATCACTTCTGCCTCCATGTGCACTGAGGGGGTGTGTGTGCTTTTGTGCCCCCCCCCCCCCCCCACAGCTGGGTCTGTCCACTCTGACCTCAGCCGCTGCCTCTGTGTGTTCGCGGCGGGGCCCTGGGTCCCACCTGTGCCCTTGTGTGGTCGTCCCCCGCTCTGCACCCCCCACCCCTGCCGCCTCCTGCCCCGAACACGCCACCTTGGAGGCTCCCGGGATTCGCCCCTCGGCGCGGACGCCCGGCCCGGCATGCTGCGTTGGCTGTGTGTGCGCCACGCCGAGAGGCTGGCTGTCTTGGGCCGCGGGAAGTGGGCTGTCATTAACCACCGGCTCCGTGTTTGTCCCTTACTTGTGTTTTAGAGAAGGATGAGGCTGCAATTGAGCGCTCTCAGTTCAATGCCACGTCAGTAGCTGATGTGGACAAGCGGGTGAAACGGCGGCTCCTCATGGGTAACACTTTTCTTCCACTTCCTTTGTTGTGCTCGCGCCTTTGTCCGCGTGTGTGCGCATGCGCGTGCGTGCCGGCGCGTGGGTGTGCGTGCGTGAGTGTGCGTGCGTGCGTGTGCCGGCGCACGGGGAGTGCGTGGGGGTGGGGGCTGTCTGTGCGGAGTGCCCGCGTGCGTGTGGTCGCACGTGCCGCGTGCGAGTGGGGGGCTCCAGTCCCGGTGGGAACTGACGTTTTCTCTGTTAACATTTACGCCCTTCCTCAAACACGTGTGTGTGTGCGCGTGTGTGTGGCGAGGGGCCCAGAGCCAGTGCCTAGTGGCCTCTGCGGGGGACACGTTTGCTCTGCGTTTCTCCACTCGCAGTACATAAGCAGGATCAGCAAGGCGACAGGGACGCCCAGAAGCGACAGGGGCCGCCAGCGTAGAGCAGGGAATCACGCGGCACGGCACCTCTCCATCTCCTTCCGGAGAGAAGCCACATCCAGGGCGAGAAAGACAGCTCGGTTCAGCACTGGCTTTGTAGTTGGGAAATCTGCTACCCAGAGAGGACAGGCCTGTTCAGGCCATCTGGCAGGCCCCGGGTAAAACAAGGCTCATTCAACCCCTTCTGGTCCCCAGGCTCCTGACTCGGTGAATGACCCATGCTGAGGTGGGTGCAAGTGGGCAGCCTTGGCCCACTTTTCCCTGGTCCCACTTCAGGCACCCGCTTGCCTCTGCGCGAGGAGCAGAGGCAGGTGTGATGTGGGCTACGCTCCAGACACTGACCCTGGGCTGGATCCAGATTCTAGGGAGTCTTGCCCAGAAACCCCAGGTGCTGCTCAGGGTGGATTGGGAGGACTGCGGGTGTGGCTGACCCTCGGCAGGGTGAGGAAAGAAGGAGGGGGAGGTGGCTGCTCGCTCACAGAGCAGGTCTGCCCCTTAGTTCTGTGGTTCTGCACTTGCTGGGCCCTGGATGGTGCCAGCGGCCAGGCCTCCGGAGCACAGCTGTAGGGTGAATTAGGACGTCATTACCTTCTTGGTGGCGGTCTGGTAGTTTATAGCAGCCTTGGGAGCTGTGGGGCCAGGTGGTACATTTCCTGTGTCCTGGAGGAGGAAACAGGGTCTTCGGGGCACCCTGGGTTGCCCACGGTCACATACTACCCCGCACAGCCTAGCTAAGCCCTAAGTTCATGGCTGTGTTAGGGTCACAGGACCATGGAGGTCAGAGCTACAGGGTCCTAGAGAGGTTACCTACTTTTATGGTCCTCATATGGACCTCAAATGAGTCCAGGCACCCAGGGAAAAGGGAGATCTAAGTGGGGCCACAGGAGGAATGTGACCTTTCATGTTGGGGACTAAGCTTGAGCCCATCTCCCCCAGTGGGGCTTGGAGGAGCAAAGGAGATCTGGGCTGTCTGCTGGTGCTCTGTGCAGCCTGTGGTCCATGCTGGGGAGGACAGGCCATAGCCATGTTTCTCAAACAAGAACACTAAGGTTCTGAGAGTCTGGAAGATTCACCTCTGGTAACACAGGCAGATGGGACAAGGTTTGTCTGGAAGCCCCCTCTCTACAAGTTCTCGGGACAGAGCTGTCATGTTGACTTGGGCTGTCTGGGTTGGCCTGGGAAGGGCTGGATATGGCCAAGGAGTGGGTTTGAAGGCCCCAGCAGACAGGTTTGCCTACTACCGTCCTGGAAGGTGTGAGTCAGAAAGGTGGCTGGAGGTGGGTGGTGGGAACCTAAGAGCTGTTGGTGCTCTGAGGGCACACTGAGGCCCCAGCCTCACTTACTGGGAGAGGTGGGTACTGCTGCCCAAGACCAGAGCTCCAGAGCAGGGCAAGGGCATGTACTGGGTCCCCAGAGACCCTGTACACCTCCCAGCAGGAAGGTGATGGCAGAAGAGGGCTGAGCTGAACTCGCATCAAGCAGGTGATTGCAAGGTGGAGAGAGGGGCTATTGCTTTTTCTGATTACAGCCCGTGGGTGCTAGCCTAGAGCGGGGTCAGGGAGATGAGAAGGAATGAGCTGAGAACACAGGTACCCTTCCTTCAGGTTTGGGAGGCAGTGTTAGGGGAGCCAACTGGGGGGCTTGGAAGGAGCTAGGGAAAAGGAAGATAGTTGGCCTGCCCTGAATTCCCACCTCTCATTATAGAAATCCCCTCACACATCCCTTTAGAACCCATTTGGCTCCACAGGCAGGAAAAAACCTCCCTCCTCTGGTGACCACATCAGCGACAGACTGCTTCGGCAGGCCCAGGGTGACACCCCCTGTTCCACGTCACAGAGAGGGTGGTGGCCTGTAGCAGAGCAGCCGGGGGCCATTCGGGGCTAAGTGGCCCTTCCCCAGCCTTGGGGTCTCAGGCGTATAGTGCCATTTATAATTAACCCCAGTCACTGAGCACAGTCTAAGAATGGGGGCAGTTATGTTTTCTTTAAAGAGGCTCGAAATATGTGACAGATTTTTTTATTTATATTAAAATCGGTTAAAATATTTGGGTATGAGGGTTGTAGTGATAAATTTCAAGTATCTGGCTGACTTGTACAGAACCCCTGAGTACCCAGCTAAGTTTACCATGGGCTCCTGGGACCCCAGTCCTAGCAAGACTGATGAGACACCCTGGGTCATTCTTGCCAGCCCAGGTGTTCAGTCAGTACCACTGTGCATGGGATGGATGCCGTGTTAGCTTTCTGTTGCTGCTAACAGGGTACCGCAGTCTTAGTGCCTTACAGCAGCAGCAGCACACCAGCTTCCATAGGTCAGAAGTTGGCCCTGGGACTCACTGGGCTAAAGTCAGTGTGTCAGCAAGAGCTGTATTTTTTCTGGAAGCTCTAGAAGCTTCTAGAACTACCCATATTCCTTGGTTTTAGGCCTCTTCCTGTCTTCAGAGCCAACCGCATTGCATCTGTCTGACCCTGTTTCCATTAGGCTCTCTTTCTCTGACCTTCCTTCTCCACCTTTAAGGAATCTTGGACCACATTGGCTCACTTAGATCATCCGGGACAAGCACCCATCTCAAGGGTCTTAATTTAGTCATATCTGCTGAGTCCATTTTGCCATGTAATATCATGCAGGACTAAGAAAAGGACATTTCAGGGACTGTTACTCTCTTGACCACAAATGGTTCAGACTTGGTCTGGGAGGAAACTCCCAGGCTGGCTGCTGTGAGCTCCACAGGCCCCCGCCCGCCCTCTTCACTTCCACCGATCGGTGCACTGATCTCGGGGCACAGGGGTGGACACAGGGGCGGCTGGCAGCATGGGATGCGCAGGTCCACGCAGGAAGCCCCCCTCCGCCCTACGCTTACAGGCTCGGCAGGTACCCCCAGAGCAGGCACCCACCCCTTCCTTGGCAGCCTCCGTGCACATCAGCCCACTCATTCTGGAGGACTCTTCCTCCTCACCGTGGTCTGCGCCAGGGTCTGAGATCTGTGGACTCCCAAGCCCAGGGCCCTAAGTCAGGAGTTGAGTAGCATCAGCCCTCCCGACTGGAATTTGTCCTCACAGCCACCTAGGGGTCCCTCTGAGCCCAGGGGAGCCAGGTGCTCCAGGTCTGGTGAGTACAGCAATAGTTAGCCGAGAACCCCAGCTTCTCTGGGCCTTGCTCTGTCCCAGCCTTCACTCATCTCCCAGCCACCTTGAGGCTTGGCGCTAAAGCAATTCCCGTTTTACAGTTGAGGACACGGAGGCCCAAAAAAGTATCCGGAGCTGGCTCCCTCCATTCCCACAGCGGCCAGTCCCCATCGTCCTTTCGAGCCAGGCTTCCCTTCCTGCATCAGCATGATCCCATAACCCTCTCACCTAGTGGGGCTCCCAGGGGGTGGTGTGGAGGGGCGGAGGGGCCTGGCAGACAGGGGAGCTGCTGAGAGAGCTCCGGAAACGGGGCCCAGGAGCTGGAACCCTGGAAGGCCAGGGAAGACCAGGCAAAACCAGGGCAGTTGTGCTCAAGGCTGACATTTGGGGGTTGCAGACTGAGCCCCGTGCTTTCCCCAGCCCCATCTAACCATACAACCCCCTGAGAGGTCCAGCTGATGTCACACACATTCACACTCCTGCCCGGCTCCCCACTCCTCTGTCCCCCAACCTGCCACCTCTTCTCTACAGCCATCATCTCCAGGATCCCTGGGCCTCTCCTGATTCCTCCCCCAGGCCACCACGCGCCCCCCACGCTGGTTCCAGGCCCACCCATCAGTCACCTCCTGGAAGTCCCCTCCTAGAAGCCCTGCACGTGCAGCTTCCCATCTGGGCCACGCTACCTACCACTTTTCACCAGGTGCCACCTGACACAGTTCTACCTGGCAAAGGCTTGTCCACACGTAATCGGACTTTCATTGCCACCCCTATCCCGGCTTCTTGCCCCTCCTCCACCAACACCCTCTTTTATCCCACGCCTGGGGCTCCCCAACCTGGGGCAGAGGTCAAGTCTGCCAGCTCTGACAGCCCCCGGGAGCACAGCACAGGGCCTGGCCCAGAGCAGGAGCAGGGGGAAGGCCGGTCGGCACAGAGCATGAACAAAGGTTTCCTGGAGGACACGCCTGGGGTTGAGTGGGGCCTCGCTGCTCACCATTCCCACAGGCAGATGTCCAGCTGGGAGAGAAAGGGGGCAGACGTGGCAGATCTGGAACCCTGGGCAAGCCTGGCAGTGGGGATCTGAGACGAGGGAGATGATGAGACAGGGCAGTTTTCCGGGCCAGGTGCTTAGCAGTAGGCCGGCCAGAGGGAAAGGCTGGGCAGACCTTGGGCCAAGCTCCAGGCACTGGGCTCTTGTGCAGGAAGAACCAGCGTGGTTAGACTTCATTGCTCTCCCATGAACTGCTGCCAAGTGTGGCTGCTCTCTAGTCAGCTGGAGACCCCGGCTGTGGTCCTGCCCTCGGTTTAGCCACACACATACACACACACACACACCACACACCACCCCACATATGCCCTAAGGGCTGGTGGAAGGAGGAGGTGGGTCATGGTGACCTGGCTGAGTAGTCCAGGGGAGAGTGGAGGCTGGAGGGAGAGTGCTGGCAGGGCATTGGCTGGCCCAGGTGGAAGCTGCGGCTTTGAGGGGCATAACTCACCCCAGCCTCGCAGTGTGTCTGGCCAGACCCAGGGTTCCCAGTGCCAAAGCCCAAGCCTGGCTGGAGGGACGGGTCCTACTCCTGTCCTGGAGAGGCCCAGAGCGCTCAGCTGTAAGCCCCTCGGCTTCTTTTGGAGCCTGAGGCCTTAGTGCTTTCCCCTCCCTCTGGGCCCCAGATGAAGTGTGAATCTGCTTCTAGCCAGGCTGTGTGCTCATCTCATAAAGTGTAAAAACCAGGGGAGCTGTCCCCTCGGGGGGCACAGCTAACACAAGGCATGCTCCTGAACGCCCTTCTCTCAGCCCCCAGAACGAGGCTAGGGGGACAGTTAGGGGTCATGTGCGCCCTGGCCCTCTCCAGACAGGTCAGCGCGGCAAGCCCTCCGCCAGTTCCTGCAGATGGGGGGGGGGGGGGGGGTCCCTGCTGTTGCCCCTGAGTGGTGGGGTCAGAGCAAACCGAGCCGGAAGCATGGGCTCAGGCCCAGTGGTTGGGGTTCAGAACTCGCAGCAGGCAGGGGTGTTGGAGGCACAGCGGCCAGTAGAGAATCCTGCGGCGTGAAGCCGGTGCTTGGTGGCACGGCTGGGGCCTGGGCTCGGGGTGCTCGTGTGGCTGGAGACAGAGGGCAAGGAGCACGGAGCGGTGTTACAGAGAGAGGGATGTGCTCAGGCGGGCAGCTGGGGTGACCCCCGAGAACTGAGGGAGATAATGCCGTCCTCGTCTCCTAGCAGAGCTGGCCCAGCTCAGGGGGGCTGAGGGGTGGGCCAGGGTCACATGGGTCTTTGGAGGCGTGTGTTCATGGCTTCCCTGGGGGAGACCGTGCGTGAACCAGAGAACTGGGCATGGGGACACCTGGCCTGCCGTGCTGCTCCCTCCCCCTGGATGGCCTTGGTAAGTCCCTTCCCCTGTCAGAACTTAAAAGCACCTCGTGTTTCCCCAGCCTCTGGGGCTGTGACAAGGGTCGGCTGGGACAGTGGTGCCTGGGCAAGTGCTGCCCCAGTCAGAGCGACTTTGAGTGGTTGGCCCAGCTCCCAGGCTTTGTGCAAAATGCCTCCTGGTTTGTGGCAGCACCCCCCCAAACCTCCCTGTGACTTAGCCCCGAAGCCTGCGTGCCCCCACAGCCAACCCCCGCCCTGAACCACCACCAGAGCTGCCCACCGACATAGCCTGAGGGGAGCCCCTCGGGTAAGAGGCTGCCTGCCCCCCGCGGCTCCTCATGCCGCCCCATCCCACTGGCAGCTAGGTACACTTGACCCCACGTGCTCCTTCTGGGCCTCCACACCCTGTCCCCAGCCCCCTCCCTGTCCTGCCTCCTGCCTGTCCTCCCTGTCCTTCTCTAGGTTTTTTGGCCTCTCAGGATTTGGTCCAAATGGGCCCCAGAGCCCAACAAGAACATGACCCCAATCCCCTCCGCCACCTGATGGCCCACTTCCTGATGCGTGTAGTTGACATGGCTCCTTGCCCCGCCACACCCAGGAGGGTCCTGGAACTTAAGCCCCAAGCCACAGAGTCCAGGGCACCTTTATTTTACCAATACAGTCTTTGGTTCGTCCGCGCTCTTCCGAGGAGCCCCCGTGTGCAGAAACAGCGGACGTGACCAAGAGCGCCAGTCAGCCACCCACGGCTGCCCTCCCGCCCCAGCCACCTCTGCAGGCGACCGTCCAGCCTTCCTTGCTGCAGCTCGCTCCGCTCCTCCGGCCCACCCTCGCCTCCAGGGTGGCTGGCTGGCTCCGCCAAGGGCAGGCCCGGTGCTGGCTGCAGACCAGGCGTCGGCAGCTGCCTCTCGACCAAGGAGTAGCCAGAGCTCAGGGCTGCCCGCAGCGAGACTCCCGGGTCTGTCCCAAGGAAGCTGGGGTGGGTCCGGGTGGCTCCGCGGGCTGTACCTTTGTTTGAAGAACGGTGCATTTGTTCTCGGAGGCACGTGATTGGAGTTTTGCTGACCGTGGTTCTTTCCCGTTTGTTGTCCCGGCCCAGGCTCTGCAGCCAGACCTGGGCTCTGTCCTGACTTCCCCGGTGACCAGCATCGTCTCCAGGCCGGGGGCACCTCACGTCTCTGAGCTTTGGTTTTCTCTTTTGCTAAAAGGGGGGGCCGCAATCTGTACTCTGAAGCAGCTCGGATGAGATGTTCGATGAGGGGCACCTGGCCTACGTATGGCACAAGGCACCGCCCCGTCACATTCCGTTCTTTCTTCCCGCCTTCTCCTGCCCAGGCCATTGGTGCTTTCCTAGGGGCCTTGGAATGCTGGGCCCAGGCCATGAGGTGAGAAGCCCGGGGCCCGCCTGACCCCGGTCAGGTCGGAGGTGGTGGCGCCACAGGAAAAGGGGCCGAAAGAAGCAGCGAGGTGAACGAGGGCCTTTCAGCGGCCAGCCAGGCACCTGCAATCTGGACCCAGCTCACAGGCCAGCACCCTGAGAGGGAAGGCAGGACCCATGTGCCAGCTTCACTGGCTCCAGGAGGTCCCAGGGCAGGAAGGGGAAGAGGGGCGCATGGATGCTGGGCATTGCCTCCCTTGGCCCCAGGCTGTCCTCTGCCCTATCTTTCCCTGAATCCCGGCAGCCATCAGGAATGGGGAACAAGGTTCCCCTCTGTTGAGCAGCGTCTGGGCTGAGTCTTGGGCTACCTGGACATGGAAAAGTTGCTAGCAACTTGCAAGGGTGCCCTTCAGCCCACAGATGAGGAGACCGAGGCTCAGGGAGGTGTCACACAGGCCCGCTCTGCACACGATGCCACCCCACACCCCCTCCAGGGAACGGTGGGCAGGGGACTTGCGCGTGGCATGTGAGGGCTCAAGAGGGCATTCGTTGCTGGTGGCGGGTGTTCTGAGAAGGTTCCACATGGTGGGAGGGGCAAGACAGTGCCAAGGAAGGGTCACCAACTGGGCCTTCATGAGGCTGCTCTGGAATGGGCATCATGATCTCGCCCTCTCCTTCCTGAGGATGGCTTCCAACAAGAGGGTGCACGTGAGCCCCACTTCATCTGCTCTCAGCGCCCCTCCCCTTAGTAGCCAGAGCGAAGGCAGGACAGAGGCCAGGAGGAGTCTCGCTGCTGTGGCTCTGGTTGAAGAAACTTCCCCGAGGTCTGCTCGTCTCACTCCTGGTCAGCCTCTTCTCTGCCCACAGCCCCCATACCTGTTGCTACAGACTGCCAGGCACCGTCCCTCGGATCCAGAAGGGTCCTGCTCTCTGAGCACCAGTGTGAAAATCCCACCCGGGCAGGCAGGCCCGTGAGAGGGTGTCAGCCCCGAGATCACAGACCCGCCCAGTGCCTCTAGAAGACAGTTCCACTGACGCTGACAGCAAACTGCCCTCTGCGGGGCCAGGTCCCAGGCAGATGGAGCTGATGGGGCGGTGGGGGCCTGAGGGCCTGTTCCCTCCACACAGCTGGGCCGGAGTCAGCACAGGGCCCAGGTTGGGTCACATGGCCACCCACTATGGGCTGCAGAGGCGGCATCCAGAACCTACCAGGTTGCCTCAAGGTCGGCCCGGCCCTTTGAGAACCACGGGCCAAGGGGTCCCCTGGCCTCAGATGTGACAGAGCAGTGCTGGGTGACAAGCAGGGCTCCCAAGGCCTCCTTTCCCCCTTCCCCTGGGACCCAGCCTGGTCCCCTTCCCTGTTGGGGCTGCTGTCCTGGTCTCCACAGTCGCCCTGGCTCCCCATGCCCCCTTCCCCAGGGTGCCCCCCAGGGCTCAGCTTCCCTCAGAGCCCCAGGTGCTCCCAGGGCAGAGTCATCCAGCGCCCAGCCCTCATGGTGCCTCTCTCCGCATGGGCAAGAGCCTCTCTTTGGGGACCGCTCTCAGGAGTGGGCATCCGCCAGCCGAGGCAGAGTAGGGTCGTTGGGCAGAGGAGGGAAGGCAGGTCAGGAGCAGGGGTGGCAGGCGGCAGACAGGGATGAGCCCTGCTCCCCACTCCCTGCAGAGGGGCTGGGGGCCTGACCCTTGTCACCTGCCCAGGGGACTTCGAGAAAACCAGCAGGCTCACTGTGCCAGAGGGTCATCAACCTGCTGGCAAGGCCCACTATAGGCCCCAGGGCCACCCAGAGGTCAGTGGAGCTGGCACAAAGAGGTGGGCCATGAAGGAGAGCCCGGCCAGTGTGCAGACCTCTGCCAGGGAGCATGGCTTTTATCCCAAGGTGATAGGAGCCACAGATGGTTCGGAAATCAGCTGAGAGAGGAGAGCCCAAAGGTCAGAGTTTCCACGGCTGGGCAGGGAGAGAGAGCCAGGGCCTAACCCCCCTTCCCAGCGGGCTTCCCTTGGTCTTAGTGGCAAAAGGGCAGGTGGGCCAGCCTTGACTGAGGCCTAGACAGGTGGCAGCAAGAGCTTTGGGCTACTCCTGCCACCAGGGTGGGGCCTGCAGGGGACAGGGCAGATGTCTGGGCCAACGGGGTCTCTGTGGGTCCTGGGGCTCACAGCTCAGCCACTGATCAGAGCCTCCGGAGCAGGTCCTGACCCGTGCCCTGGAGACAAGCCTGGGATTCCTGGGATTCCCAGTCACACCACGGGGGAGAGCCACAGCCCAGGGACCAGAGCATCCTTTGCCTAAAGTCCCCCAGTGCATCAGGAACTAAGTGTGGCATTTGGGCCTCTGGACCCATGTCCAGTTCTCAGGGCGCTCTCAGCCAGGGGACGCTGCTCAGCCCGCAGGTCCTCTGTGCTGGCGGGCTCTTCTTGGGCTCCCTCCCCCTGCTGGGCCCAGCATAAGGCCGGGGCTTGGTCACCTCGCCCCACCTCTTTCCTCTAGGGGCTTGTTCTTTCAGCAGAAATCGGTCCTGTGCTGGGCATGGGGTCGCCATGACACAGCTCTTCCTGGGGAGTGAGTGGTCTCTGGGGGAGACAACTGCCTGAACAGAAGCCTGGGGCCTGGGAGAGCCAGCAGGGCTCAGGAGAACTCAGAGGGGCCTCCTGAGTCTTGAGGGGCACACGGGCCTGGGCCAAGGGAGCCATCTGTGGAACCCATGCTTGGATGCGATGGGGTGAGCCGGGGGCGGGGGGCGGACTCCTGTGAGAAAGGTAGAGTCCGGGCCCCATTCTGTCTGCCCTGAGGCCCGGGTCAGTGTCAGACCATCTCTAGCTCTGCTCCTCTCAGCCGCCCAGCACCGAGGAGTCTTTCCCAGACGTGTTCAGACAGAGCAGGGAACCCATCTGCTGCCCCACTAAGCAGGGTTCTCCAGAAACCCAGGGACTCTCCGAGGCCTATCTGCGCCGCCAGAGCAGGAGCTCAGGTGAAGCCGCGACAGACTCGGTGCTTCGACTCTGCACGCGGAGGTCCGGGACAGAGCCTGTGGTCACTGCTGGGATAATTTACAAAGCACCATGATGTCCACACTTGTCTGGGCCTTGCACAAACTCCGTGGTAAATGCCGTCACCTCCATGTCGCATGTCAGGAAGCCCAGACTGCAGGAGTAGAAGGGCTTGCCTGAGGCCCCAGGGCCAGGTGTGCAACCCCATTTTCTGACTCCACAGCTCCTGTGTCAGCCCCTGTGCTACGACTGAGACTGTCCACAGGCCTGCCCAGACCTTGGCCCAGACCTAGGGCAGAGCAAGCAGGCAGCACCGACTGCAGCCCAACAACCAAGAGCAGCCCGCCTTCCCAGCCCAGGGCTGGCCTCCCCTGCTCACATCTGCTCTGCCTCTGTAGGGAAAAGACCAAAGACTGGCCTGGTGACACATCTAGGGTTTTTCTACCTGCTGAAAAGGGGTTTACTCCCAGGTCCCTTCCCGCTTTAACCCCCACCCCATGCCCAGCTTCCCCTGCCTCCAGCCTGGCCGCGTAGGGTAAGAGTTGGCCCCCCTTGCTGGGAAGGAGACCAGGCACCATGAATGCCTGTCTCCACTGTCCCACTGCCAGCTGCTTGGAGGGCCCCCGACCAAGACCTGGCTCTCTGGCCTGGTCTGGCTCACTCATCCATCGGGAGTCCCCCAACCTTGGGTCCAAATATTGGCTTCTCTAAGTAATGGAGAGACCTGAGACACGGGGCTGGCTTCACAGATGTGTGACCCATACGCTTGCCCCAGGCCCTACCCTCAGAAGGGCCCCCAATTGGTTGAGTGTCTGGTTGCCTCTGTCTTGAAATTTTCAGTATTTGAGCGAGGACCCTTCATTTTTACTTTGCATGGGATCTCACAATGGGTAGTTGATCCTGCCTGGACAAGTTCTTGAACTTCCCTGAGCCTCTGTTTCTCTGCCTGCAGAAGAAGCCAACAGGGGCTGCTGCGAGGCCAATAGATGAGAAGATTCTTTGTCGGCTCTAGAGGATTGTGCCGGGGGGTGGGGGGGTTGTTCCCCTTGTTGCTCCAGGGGGAGAAGAGAGGCTTTGGAAAGACCCAGTAGCTCTTTCAGAGAGACTAGAGGGCTCTCGGAGTCCAGAAAGATAGTCTTCAGTTCCCTGGGACAGCACTCTGAGGGTTTGGCTTTGCCCTCTTCCCCCTCGCACCCCCGAGGGTCTGGCGCCTGGATTCCACCTCCCTTGGCAGCATGTGCTCCTGGATGGGGTGTGGCCTCACAGGGCAGCAGCGTCACCCCATCTGCACCCCCACCCTGAGTGCCAGAGACAGCACTACTGCAGCCCCCAGCCCGTGTTTGCTGTTTGCATTCGGGTGATCCTGCAGTCAGAGGAGAGGACAGGCCGCCTGATTTCTGCATCTGAGACAGTGGTGACCCAGTGCCAGGCCTGGGTGCCTCTAGTCTTGGGAAGCAGACTGCTTTTTGAGGCAATCGGAGACAGCGGTCCAGGGAGAGGGTCCCAAGCTGATCGCCATCCAAGACAGGGAGCTCCCTCAGCAGCTCCCAGCAGCCTCCGCTTGGAAACTCCCAGGAACAAAGATCCTAGTGCTACCCAGGCTGGCCCATCCGGTAACTGTAGACTTCACTCCCCGAACCCCACTTGAGCCCAAAGGACTGGGTAGACTTTGTCATCCTCCTTCTGTGCATCTCGCATTGTGCCATGGACATCCGCTGTCCTCAGAAGGACACAGCCACCAACCCTGTGCTGTCGAGGGGACGCTGGGGGCCTGGCAGGAGCAGTGGCCTGGGCAACATAGAGGACAGGCTGGAGCCTGGTTGCTCAGTGCACTGCCCCCACCCCCACCCAGCACAGGGCCTGGCCTCAGTAAGTATTGGCTCTTAGCATTACTTCACGAGCCTAGAGGCATCAGCTACCCAGAGTGAGGCAGTGGTCGGGAAGACAGGGACCAACGTTGGCAAGGCTATGAATGTCACAAAGGAGGACTCTGGTCGCCAGGCCCAGAACAGCAGCTGTTAAGGGCAGGGGCTGGCATCAGATGCTAAAGAAGTACCAAGACCAGGCCTGGGGGCCCCAGGGGGGCAGTATGCTCAGAGGCCGGGAGCACTGGAACAGGACCTGTCAGGGTGGAATGTGGAGAGTGTGGTACCTGCTGGGGCTGTAGGGTCCTAGAGCTGGGACTGCAGATTTCAGGTTGTCGGGTGGGTTGGAGTTGGACCCAGCGGGTCCCACCAGCTCTGCCACTTAACGCACAACCCTGGGCTGATTCCTTGCCAGGGAGGTGGAAGGGGCGGGAGCTGCCTCACAGAGCTGCTGAGAGTTTGGGGGACTTGAGGCTTGGAAGGCTGAGCTGGGACTGGAGCAGGGTACCCGCCATAACCAAGTGCTGTGGAGTGATGGTGTCAGCACCCAGAACAGCCCACGGGGCCCTCCCCGGGGGCCCCCGAGCCCCTCGCTCAGAACGTGAAGTTTAGGCCCCAGACGTTGTCTAGGGCAACACAGGAGATTAAACGTGTGGACCGTGCAGGGGAGAGTGGATGACTCTCCACACGGACCCCAGCCCCCTCCTGGCCTCTGCCTGCTCTGTGTGTGCTGAGTCCCGTCAGTTCTGGAAGGCCAAGTTCCGGGTCCCCTCAGGACCCCAGGGATGTGACGGGCCAACAGGAGCCCATTTGGCCAGGTCCTTTTCTCAGGGACACAGCTGCACCCCACCTCCCCACAGAGAGGCCCAGTCGCCGTTCCTGTCACCGAGTCAGGTCATAGCTATGTTCCAGTCCCAGTTTTCCAGAGCCTGAGCCTTCCTTCCCTGTCCCTGGAGAGCAGGCAGGCCCTTGGAGGGGCTCTCCCACATGAAAGGCTGAAAAGGCACCTGGAGCCTGCGTTGACTCTGTGATGTGGGGCTGGGAGGCGGGATTTCCTCTCTGGTTAGAAGCCTAGGAAGCTGCCATTTGTGGAGCAGCTACTACATGCCAGGACCCAGACCAAGCGCTTCGAGCGGGGAACCTGTTTGATCCTCACCTCCGGCCTGGGAGGGAACGCTCGTCCTCCCTTGCCAGGTGCGGGTGCCGCGGTCCAGCCCGGGGGTAGCCTACCTGGGTCAGAGAGCTCACACTCTGCCCTGCCCGCCTCCGCTGCCCCAGTAAATAGGCAGGTGGGGAGATGGGAGGGCCCGAGCAGGCCAGACTCCAGGCAGAGCCTGGCTCCCGCTAGCACAACCTAGTACAGGGAAGGGCGGTGGCCTTCTTTCTGTGCCTGGGGCCTGGGAAGCTCCTTGCAGAGGTGGTCTTTGAGCTGGGCCTGAGGACACCAGCCCGTGAGAGACCTCCACGCCACTGGGCCAGCGCACACACAGGCAGGAAGGCTCACAGAACTGCACACACCCAGCTGGGGGTCTAAGATTCGTGGAGATGCACAGAGAGGCCAGGAGTCAGAGGCAGGGAGACTCACCTTTCATAAGTAGTTACAGCTCATCCTATCACGGTGAAGACTTCAGTCTCGAGAAGAAGGGTCAGTGGCCCTCTGCCACCCCTAGCCCCTGTGTCCAGAACACTCGGGACGACACCTGCTATGCCCCACCCCCACCCTACAGGATCACAGAGATGCAGACATAC
>PISX010019699.1:0-37494 GCA_004024625.1 Mellivora capensis
AAGTGGAGATAAGATAAATGTGGCAAATGTGGATAATTGTTGAATCCAGAAAGTGAGCATATGGGTGTTCATTGTACTATTCAAGTTCTCTGTATCTTTGAACATTTTCAAAATCAATTCTAGAGTTTGAGCTTTTCTACTTTGTGCCTTGGTAAATGTTTTGTGGAAAAAAGTATTTAAGCACTTTTGTTAACAAACCTTACGGGGAGATCACATTTAGTAGGAAATATTTGCTTGGGTACCCAACTCCAAACTATTTTTAGTTTTGTTTTGTTTAACTTTTTTTTTTTTTTTTTTTAAACACCTGTAACCCAAATCTGGACGGAGCTAACGGTGCAACAGGAATAAGGGGGCGGGAGGTGGGGGAGAAAGGCAGGAGGCGATCGCAGGATGTTGCCTGCAGCCGCGGCCCAGGGATTCTGGGAATTGTAGTCTCCCAGTTATCCAGGGCATTCCTGAGTAGAGCCTGGGGAAAACCTGACTACGCTCCCAGAAGCCTCCGGGGCGGCTCGCTAGGAACGCACTTCCTGGGAAGCTGAGAGGGAGACGCTCTAAGAAGCTCCTCAGTGTGGGAGAGTGAAATGTCTTGGATGTGAGGAACAGGTAGGTGTGGTCAAGAATCTGATTTGGGGGTCTTTTGCATAAGTCGTTGAGGATTTTGTGTAAAATAGCTAAATCGAAGGGAATCAGGGACACTGAAAACTGTTGACCACGTCAGTGGACGTGAAAATTGAATGAGGAGATATTTGATAAGGCTTTAAAAAATTGTGTACACAGGAGTATGGAAATGTCGAGATGTCTTGCAGGAGCAGCCGAGGGCTTGGGCTTGGCCGGCGGAGTGTGCGGTGTGGAGCTGCAGGTTGCTATTTTTGAATCACCAGCTGGTTGTGTAATGATGACCTGCTCGCGGTTCAAACCCACTCAGTGTTGCAGGGGTGGGCTTGTTCCGAGAGCGGTAACAGTCACTGTTGCGGTCTCTTTCTATTGGCTCTAACCAGGAGAGCTCCCCCCACTGCTTCCCCCTTTCTTTCTGCTAGCTCTGGTGCTCCTAAGGACAGGGCTCGAAGGGAAGGAAAGGAGAGGAAGGGGAGTGCGGGTTGCGCTGGAAGCTTGGTTTGCTCTGAAGCCCAAGCTGTGTGTAATCGGCCTTGGAAGGCGCAGGTTACCACGTTAGAGGAAGGCCAGACTTGGTAACCCCACTTAGAATGAAAGCTTAGGGATCCTAGTGTGAGTTTTTAATTGTAAAACAATTTTCCCTTAATTGGGAGTGACCAGTTATGCGTGATACCAACTTAAGGAACATACATTTAGAAAAGAAAAAAATTAAAAAAAAGAAAAGAAAAGAAAAAAATAATAATTTGAAATCTCTTCTGGGGAGACTGTTGAGGACGACATTCTGCATAATAATGGGGTCAGTGATAAATGCCTTAATCCAGGAAGTTCTCTGGCATTTATAAGTTTGCATCCTCATCCTACCTATTGTGATAAATGGTACTTGAAAAGGAAGTTGTTGATGGTTAAAATAGATCTATGGAAACATATTTAAATGGCACGTTGAGCCGTTGGTGGAACTGTAAACTCAAAAAAGCATTCTAGTTGCAAATTTTAGGACGCACAGTGCAGATCAACTTAGCCTAGTTTTGTTATCAGGATCCTTCTAAAAGGTACAAAAGAAACAATGAATTTGTTTTACTTCCAAGACAACTAACTGCACAGTGTTTCCTTGGGCCTCCTTATTCATCCTGGATAGAATCTAAAAAAACCATTATGTGTGTGTGTATGTGTTTATGCGTGTGTGTATACACACACACGTATAATTTAAAGTACTGTATTTATTTAGGATATTTTTCCTATTTCTTTAGGCCCAGATCATCTCTTCTGTATATTCATATGTGCATGTATTTCTTCTAAGTTGATTAAAGTTGATTTAGACCTGTCAAGTACCTCGAAGAGTAAGTACATCCTTTGATTTTACTCCTTTTCCTTTTTCCACCGTATATCAGATGTCATGTTTTTCTCTTGTTCAAGAAAATGAAGTTTTATGATAGACCTTCTTTGTGAGAGCAGTGATTGATAACCTGTAGTTTTTAAGAAAACTCAATTACAGGTAAAAGGGACTGCTCATCTTACCATCAAGAATAATGTAGTTGCTGTTACACATGTCTTCTCATATAACTATTCCGGATTATCCCTGAAAAAATTACATAGTGGTGGGTCTGTGAATTCCTAAAGCTGTTAGGTATTATTCTTGCCTCAGACTTCTTTGAATGCTATTCAAAACCACAGGACAGGTATCTTTTTGAAAACATTTTTATTTGAAAATGACATATTTGATAACCTTTAACTGTGTACCAAATTTTATCCATCTACTTCTAAAAATCACAATGAAATAGATAGATGACAAATGTGAAGTGCTTGTTTTGAAACAGAGTGCTTATTTGATTTGGTCAGTAACTACTCCATAGAGAATGCTCTGTTATTATTGTTACATGGCTGTAATCATTTGTGATTGATTGCTGAGATCCAGAAGAAAAGCACATTCCTAGCTAAAGAAAATAAATAAGCCTACTAATAATCATTATAAACTTAAATTTAACACCATATTCTGTTTTACAAAGGGCTTTACTATTCATGATCTTACACATACCTTGGGGAACATTTTACAGATGTGATATTTGAGGTTCAGAGGATGTAGATGCCTTGCCCAGTGTGTAAATGGTAGGTTTTGACTGGCATTTGGGTCTTTGATTGCCTGGGCTATAATATCAAGTTGCCACTCACAACAAGCCCAGATATCTGTATATCTGACCCAGGTTAAGGCTCTTGCCTAGTTTGTGTTCAGGAGTGCCACTTAGATTTGTTAGTGTGTTCTTTTTTTTTTTTTTTTTTTTTTTAAGATTTTATTTATTTATTTGAGAGAGAGGCAGTGAGAGAGAGCATGAGCGAGGAGAAGGTCAGAGGGAGAAGCAGACTCCCCGCAGAGCCGGGAGCCCAATGCGGGACTCGATCCCGGGACTCTGGGATCATGACCCGAGCTGAAGGCAGTCGTCCAACCAACTGAGCCACCCAGGCGTCCCTGTTAGTGTGTTCTTAACCTGGCACATTTTCTACAGTTCCAAAAAGAGATTTTCCTATGGCAAAAAGATGTTTATCTTTTTTTCCATTGCTATATTAAAAAGAAAATACAAATATAATAAATTGTTTTGCTCTAAAGATAGTATTGCTTGGATTAACAGAAGTTAATTTGATATATTAACCTGTTAATAAAAAGGGGGGTATATCCAGTAGTAACAAACCTATTGAGTTGAAAACATGAGAATCAGCACAGGTATAATTGATTGACTCCTTGCCACTGTGAAAGTTAACTAGTGTTGCCAAACTTAGTTATGTATTTTTGGAAGAATAGTCTTTATGTAAATACTTGGGAATGGTCTCATTTTTAGGAGACTGTTTTAGGGGAAGAAAATGAACTCTGTTTTAAAAAATGGGAGAGACTGGCTAATAAAGAATGGAAAGTGTAGGGCATGGTCTAGAAGCAACTTGGAGGCTGCCAAACACACAGGATATGAATGAATGAATGAATGAGAAAGAAAGCAGGAAAGAAAGAAAAGAAAGAAACTGATAACAGAGCGGATTTGTAACTTTCTCTTTGGATCCTGACCATACCCATATGGACCTTACATTTGTTTGTTTGTTTTTTCAGTTATTTAACAAATCAAGTGCCTTCTGTGTATCAGTGTGGGATATAGTGAATGAAAGAGAAGGCTCTCTGTCATCCTGGAATTCAGTCTGGTGAGAAAGATAAATACTAAACAAGGAATTATAGGCATAATCACTGCTCCCAAAGAGAAGGTACAAAGGTGAATTCAGAGTGTATAACCAGGGCTGGGGGAAGGTTAAGAATAAGGGAGGAGAGAACAGATTTAGGGCCAGCCTCCCTGAAAATTAGAAAAATTAGTACCTTTTAGGTAAGCAAAGAGTAGAATGGAATTAAAGTTCTAGAAGAAAAAATAGCATGAAGTAAAGCCCTTAGCCAAATATAAAACTACAATATTTGAAGAGTTAGAAGAAAAGCAATATGGCTACTTAGTCTGTAACATGTTAGATGGGAGAGTGACACATAAGGAGATTGAAAATTTGAATTTGATAGGAACTGATGGTGGGATTTGAATCTTTGGGAACCATGGAAAAGTTTTGAAATTTAGAAACTGTATTCTGAGGGAAATAGGAAGGCATTGAAAGTAAGAGATGTAGTGAGGGGCATCTGGCTGGCTCAGCTGGTGAAGCAAGCAACTCTTAATCTCTAGATTATGGGCTTGAGCCCCACGATGGCTATAGAAATTACTTAAAAAGAAAATCTTTAAAAAAGAAAGAAAGAAATATAGTGAAATAATCAGATTTGCATCTGAAACAATTATTTGGGGTTAAAAATTAATTGGCGTGGGACAAGAGTAGAGATCTTTTCACCCTCTTAATATGAACAAATACTAATCTAAGAATCAGCATTATTTTCAATTTTAAATCACTAACTATATTCCATCTCCCTATGAAATGATTCCTCATCCCTATAGTGAGATACATGACTTATCAGATCATGCAGATGTGGAGTTAAGAACAGGTCATAAGGAAAGTAGACAGAGAAGGTTATAAAGAGCAAGGACATTAATTCCAGCACTGAGATTGAAATTAGCTAAAGAATTGAGGTTAATAATATTTCCCTTCTGAAGAAATGCCATGGTATCCTGTTGGCTGTGTAAATTAGAACTTTCAGTCAATCTCTGGGATCTGAGCTAACGATGCTTCAGTAAAAGCAAGTTCAGGCAACTGATACAACATTTGTGTTGATTTGATGAAGGATGAATTTGAACACACTTGATTCTGAAGTAAATATTGACCCACCTCTGCTCATTAGTGTCATTTGATAGTCTATAATCTAAGAATTACAGGAATTTATTTATAATAATAAAGTCATTCATTCTGATCTTGTTTCTCATCCCCTTTGCACTGTAGGAATTATTGGTACAAGGCACCATGATTGGAGAAATCTCAATTTTAATTGATACTCCCAAGTTTTTTACCTCTATCTCTGAAAGCAAGAGAGAATTTATGATTGGGTTAGAACTGTGAGTACATTGTCTAAAGGAGTTCTGAAGCTTTGAGAGAAAGAGAGGGAACCTTTTTCTCATGTCTTCACAGCTTTAATCAAATCATCATTCTCTTTCATTGCTTAGTCTTTCTCTAACCCTGGATGATACAATTTTTTATGAACAGGTACCTTATTGGTTCACTCTGCTTGATATTTAACAATTACCCTTTAACATGTAGTAATCATACAGTTGATTCACTCTCAGCATAATTGACTCCTCATAGAACAGCATATTCTTTCCCTCACTTTGATTGTTAACACATTGGAGCAGGTTCCAGATCTTATTTATCTTCAGTGTTCCAGGGCCTAACAGTATTTTGCCTGTGCTGGATACTCAGTAAATACCTGAGTTGAATGAATTACTACTTGGTAATAGCTACTTCTTTGTCCAGTTCTGCATTATCAGTAGCCTACCTTTATGAGTTACGTGGTCTTGGAACAGTGCCAGTATTCATTTATTCAAATATTCCTAGAATAACTTACATGCTAGGCACTGTACAAGTTGCTAACAGCATATGGGGGAGACAGGTAAATGAGCAAAAACTAGTAAGAAGCTACATTTTGGAGGTTGACATCATTAGTAGCCTTTTCCGGTGTAAACATCCTCAAACCTGAACCAGAGTATCCATTACTGAAACAAGGTGGTTGGTTGCTAAAATAAGCAAGATAGTTTTTGTCCCCATTTTGCATGAAAAATATAAATTATGACTACAATTCCTTTGATTTGTTTTCATCTGTAAACAATATATTTGTAAGTAATTGCTACTCCTGGTAATATTGACAGAAGACATGATAAACAAGTAGCAAATTAATATTAATGGAAAAACCTAAAACTATGACTAACTTGAGGACTTTGAAATATGGTTCACTTGTACTTAAACTTATTTTATATTGTACAGTTATATAGGTATGTATATACCTATATATTTTCTGTTAGTAAAATTATTCCTAGTTTATATGACCAGATTAAATATGCAAATATGTTGTTTTCTAAAGAAAAAAAATGTACCTTCCCATTCAGACACATTTGATCAAGTCCTAACCCAGTTTAGCATTTTGATCTTCTGGCCCCTGAACTCCTGGACATGCTATTCCACCATCACAGCAGATAATATTTGACTTTGCAGAGGGTCATAAGTACTCTGAACACATACTGTATTCAGAAACAATAATATTCTCAACCTTTTTCCTTCATCGTCTGACTAAAAAAAGTAAATCTGATACTTTATTGGTCTGTTGTGTTGCCTCATTGGGGATGTGATATAAGGCAGAGAAAATACCCTTGAGTGGTGTTTGGAGAGTGCATTTCAAACTCTTAAATTAAAGCTGAACTAGATACTGGTCTTTATACTTTGTCACATGCAGAAAAAGAACACAGCCTTTTAATTTGGAATGAAAGAAAGGCCTGGCTACTTTTTTCTTTTTCTTACAATAGTGTTAACAGAGATAGGTTGTCATTACTTCAGGAATTTGTGCTTTCATCTTGTATGAGCAGTAATGGTATAATAACCAATACCCACAAGTGTAATAACTTGCAAAGCATGCAAGTCATCTTGAATCAGCCAGGAAGTAGTTGAACAGAACCATTTCAGGTATCTTTGTTCTCTTTTCATTTGACTAACTCACTGGAGAGTTCATTTACATTTTGTAATTATCCAGTATGCTAGTATATAGGAATGAGATGTTGGTTTTTCTTACTTAACATTTATTCATTAATGTTCTTTAAACTGCTCCAATACGCCAGGCACTGAGCTGGTCACTGAGTGCTAAGAAGTAGTTAACATTTGAGTTGCTCTTACAGCATGCCAAACATGTTTTAAGCAGTGAACAGTATATTAACTCACTGAATACTTAACTCTGTGAGCCAGGTACTGTTATTTTTCTCATTTTATAGATGAGGAAAAGGAATCACAGAGTTCTATAGCTGACCCAAGGTCACTTGGCTAGTAAGTGAGGAAGTGGGGATTGGAACCCAGTCAGGGTCCTCCCTCAGCCAGTCTGCTGTCCTGCGATCCTTCTTTTCTTACATATTTGTCTTTTGTGAGCCGCCTTCACCTCAGCTGCATGCTAGTTTCATTTTACATTCGCATGAGCGTTGGAGGCTGAATTTGTGGTGTTTGTTGTTGATGGTTGATGAGTGCTCTGACTCTATATATTTGGTGGCTGACATAGGAAAGTATTTGGTAGATGTGTGTTGAATGAGTGATTATTGACAATTGAGGGACTCATATGTAAAGTTAAGAGGATTTGAAAGTATTTTGATTGTTCCTCTGATTTGCTGGGAAATAAAATACTCATATGCAATGACCTCAGATCTTTGGTCGTTCCCTGACGCAGCCACTGGCAACCAATAGGTGAGTGCTCCTGTGCTCTGCTGTCACATGCGCATGTGTTTATATACCTTCATATTGTACACAGGAAACAGGGACAGACTTTCCCTCTTTGCATTGATGTCATTAGTTGTGTTGCCAATCAGCACCACCCTTTCTACTATGCTCTCCTATTGTCCCCTCATGATGTGTCCTCTTGTGTGTCACCCCCCAGTCTGACTGACAGTACTGCACAAGCCTGCCTGCCATGGGCTGTCGGGATGTCCATGCAGCCACAGTCCTCTCCTTCCTGTGTGGAATCGCCTCGGTAGCAGGCCTCTTTGCGGGGACTCTGCTTCCCAACTGGAGGAAATTACGACTGATCACATTCAACAGAAACGAGAAGAATCTGACTGTGTACACTGGCCTGTGGGTGAAGTGTGCCCGATATGATGGGAGCAGTGACTGCCTGATGTATGATACTACTTGGTACTCATCAGTTGACCAGCTGGACTTGCGGGTCCTCCAGTTTGCCCTGCCTCTCAGCATCCTGATTGCGATGGGTGCCCTGCTGCTCTGCCTGATTGGAATGTGCAACACGGCCTTCAGGTCCTCAGTGCCCAACATCAAACTGGCCAAGTGCCTGGTCAATAGTGCAGGCTGCCACCTGGTGGCCGGGCTGCTGTTTTTCCTGGCAGGTACTGTGAGCCTCTCCCCTTCCATCTGGGTCATCTTTTATAACATTCATCTGAACAAGAAGTTTGAACCAGTCTTTACATTTGACTACGCAGTGTATGTCACTATGGCTAGTGCTGGGGGCCTGTATATGACTTCCCTTCTACTGTTTATTTGGTACTGTGCATGCAAATCTTTGCCTTCTCCGTTCTGGCAGCCACTGTACTCCCATCCTCCCAGTATGCATACCTACTCGCAGCCCTATTCAGCACGCTCCCGCCTCTCTGCTATCGAAATTGACATTCCAGTAGTTTCACACACCACCTAATGTGGAAATAGTTAGTTCTCAGAGAAAACTTGTAGCCTCACATTTCCCTTGTACAAGGACCCACATACATTTTCCTTTGTTTCTGACCAGTCAGTGAAGCCAAATTTGTATATCCTGGTAGAATGAAGTGCTGCTAGTTTTATGAAAAGTACATTATTTTAAATGTGAATCATTTTATCTTGCTTCTTATGCTAGAAAGATTTTTAACCTCTATATTGATATCTAATCAGTTATTCAAGTGGAAAGGACCTGTGTCTCAGTTGAGGTAATTTAGAGCAACATGGTAAAGTAAAATACGAAGACTAAGAGAGGCTATTGTACATGATCTTTATGAGTATTTTAGAATGTGTATTGTCCTTTTTCTATAATACCTTAAACTGGGAAAAAAGGGCAATTTCAAATACAAGAAATTTCTTTCAGGTAAGCGTAATATTTTAACAGTAGTCAGTCTACCAGCTTAAGGCTGTAACTTTTCTTACTTCTCTCTCGGGGCTAATTATATAAAACAGAGTTTCATATTTTGAAGATACTTTCTTTTGTGCATTCCTTATCTTCTACCTCATGGCAGTGTTTTAAAAAATGCATTTTAAGTGATGTCAGAGAAAATAAGCATAACATTTTAAATAAATACTAGTATGGATAACATTTAACATAATTTCAAAAGTTAATGATTCTATAAATTGTATTATTAGAGTTAAAATGGGCCATGTGATGAATCGGTGCTTCCCCTCTGTGGCAGAAAAGCCTTTTTTTTTCCAGATAGCATCCACCAAATAGCACTCATGGCCTTGTATAATCTCTTAGTGACAAAGAAAGAGACCCAAGTGGTTTGTTCTCTTTTAGACAGTGGTAGGGGACAAGCATCTATTCTTCACTGAAAACATCAGAGATTCATTCTGGTGGACTGCCTTTTGAATGATGAGTGAAGTAAGTTATGGCTTCACCTTGACCACATTCACTCTTGATTCAGTTCCTGCCTTCGTCACTGATTATTTCCTTGAGCATATATTTTTGCTCCACACTTTAGTGGGTGCTATAGAGGATACATGAAAAGTATGAAATCCGGTCCCATCCACTAAGAAATTTTAATATAACAAGATCAAACTGTTATCTAACAGTTAGGAAACAGTCTCACTTTATTGGCAGCTGGTCTTAATTTCTCAGTCATTGATCAACAAATATATTTCAACTGGAGACATGACTTTCTGACAGGCTTATTGTACAATATCAGCAATATTCTGGAACTTACAAATTCAGTTCATTGGATCCTTTAGAGCACCTACGTTAGCCTAGACACTATAATAACACTATATCAGATTCATGAGAATGGGCAAAAGTGGTAAAGAAATTAAATTGTTCCCTTTTCACCTCTGAAAGTATGATGTATTAAAGAGGTGAGGAGTATTTAAAGAGGAAGGAGTATTTAAAATCTCTTCTAATGGGGTAACATTTAGATGCACCTGTGTTATCACTTAAATGAATTCTTAGAAATTGAGGGATATTGGGTCTTTACCCTTATGAAAATTTTAGCTGTTGACTTAATTGGTATACCTTGCTACTCATTAGCATTATGTTCATAAAGATTTTTTTATATTAACCATTACAAATTCCACAAACCACTAGTTGCATGGCAAACAGATTATTATGCCTCTTTGCAAATCTGGATATGATTCTGGTACTTCTGTGGATATAAGTGCTACTTTTCTTTTTTTCCTAATTACAACACTAGTTTATGTATATAGCAAATAATTCCATTGTATAATTTTAAAATGCCATTAGTATAAAGCATGCAAAACTATGGTTTTTTTAGTTACAGCTTCTGATTACCTTTGGTTCCATCCCTTTTTACTCTTCTCAGACATAACTGAATCTTGATCACTCCAAGAGAATGGCAGGTTTAATTTTAAGATTAATATTAGTTTCCTCCTTTGCTATTTAATATCAGTCCTCTCTCTCACTAAATTTGTCCAGAAGTGTCAAGAATTCTACCATCTTCCTGTTCTTAGTATCAACAAATGTTAAAGAAAAGTAGACTCAGCCATTAATACACTAGACAGGTTTTAGTCCATGGGATCATAAATATAAATGTGAAGCTTTTTCTATAAGCATCCTTTGCAGTCTTTTCATAATCTGTAGTCTCAAATTAGTATTTACTATGGATACATTAGGCAAAAGAAACAGATGTTTCCCTTATTGTCTTTAATATTTCAGATTTGCTCTCAGTAGCTATTCTTCAAAGCCATCAAAGGAAAGCAAGTATTTACAGTCCTTTTTAGTAAATTTTTAGCACTCATCAGGCTATCATTGTGATGGGGGATATGTTTTTTGTTGTAGTTGCTGCAAGCTATTAATGTTAAGGGCCTTTTATGGAAGCCAGCTTGAAACAAACCTTAAATGTGGTATCATGCACCAGATTGGGTTTATCCAGCCGTGGGAGGAAAAAAAACAAAAACAAAAACCTCTGATTTTCCTTTACTTGTAATTATACACTATAATAGATAATGTTTGTTGTAAACTGCAATGTAAAACCTCAGTGAAACTGCACTGTATTTCTTGGTGTTTATTAAAAGATGTATTTTTACAACTTTTTGTTTCTATCCTTTTCCTCAATGCTTTAAGGTAAAATATTTTGAGGGGCATCTGGGTGACTTAGTTGGTTCAGTGACTTTAGATTTTGGCTCAGGTCATGATTTCAGGGTCATGAGATTGAGCCCTGCGCTGAGCATGGAGCCTACTTAAAATTCTCTCCCCTTCCCCCACCCTCTCTCTCACACGTGCACTCTCTCTCAAAATAAATAAATCAATAAATAAACTGTTTTGAGAAATGTTTCTCAAAAGTATGTAAATTGAAAAAGATATAACCCCATTTAAAGCCTTACAGAATAGCAATTGGAAAGGAATTAGAAAACATGGATCTATTATTCCAGAAGCATCAAGACCCTTCATCCATTTCTAAGAGTAGTCCCCAGGAATTCACCGGACTGTTTCAACATTCCACCAAAAAAAACACTAAGTGAAGTTAGTGTGCCAGATTTGCCTCTTGCCTCATCAGTGGAATTTTCTAATGGTCTGTGTTCTTGAAAATTGAGAGTTCTCAAATGGTTAGGTAGGAGGACCTTTCCTTACTCTTTAGAACTTGAGGTTTCCAGGAGAAGTGGTCCTGATAAGTAAGTCACCTTAAAATTTGTGAGGCCTGGAATGAGCTTTTAGTTTTTTGGATTGCAGCCTTCTGGGCCAGTTCTCACACGCACTCCTCACTGAGCCCTGCTCTATGGTAGCACCTTAGATGAAAGAGCCATTCACTGCACTAGAAACTGCACTGAACTGAAGCTGCTTCAGGTTGAGCATCCCCAGCTGAATACGCTAACACCACAATTCCGAGTCTGCTTCTCAGTTGGACTGGTTCATTGAGGGTGATTATGTGCAAGAGAATCCTTTCATGCTAATCAAATTCACCAGAGACTAATTTACCAACCAGAAATGATAGCTACAGATTACTTACAACCACAATCCAAGACCTGCTTTTAAAAATAGATACCATAAAACAGATCACCTTCAAGAAAAAACTGATTCCCGTCCTGGGATAGAGAAAGTACAAGATAAACCCAGGATATCTTGTTCTTCTGGAAAGTAAGGAAACTTTCAAAGAATGATGGGGAGTTACCAAATTACATAGGAGCCAGCTTGAGGTTCCCACTGTCCAAATCTGACAATATGAGCATCAAAAGAAACAGTAATGGGTTATAAGCTATTGAATAAAGCAAAACTCTGTGTGTCTGTACTGGTAGAAATGGAAAGTAAGAAAAGCTGTTTGTTATAGTAAAATAACAACAAATAAATATAGGGAAAAAATGGAGTTAGGAAAACATCAATAGAACTAAAGGTGGTTGGTGAAAGTTTGATGAAAAATGGGATAAATATCCTGTAAATACTTAGCCTCAAAATTCTGCTCCACAAATGACTTGTTAATTTCAAAGGGAAGAATAGTAACTTTATAGTGGGTAAACTTGCCAGACACAGCCTTAACCAACTGATCAAATTTAATCACCAGTAATAAGACCAACACCATGCATCTCCTGATAGGATGCAGTAAGGCCGCACCATTGCTTTTGTGGTGTTTCCATTAAAAATACATGGTTTGAGGGGCGCCTGGATGACTCAGTCCATTAAGCATCTGGCATTGGCTCAGGTCATGAGCTTAGGGTCCTGGGATCTAGCTCCAGGTCAGGCTCCCTGCTCAGCAGAGAATCTGTCCCTCTTCTTATACCTCTGTCCTTCCCCCTGTGTGGGCGTGCACTCTCTCTCTCCCAAATAAGTAAAATCTTAAAGAAAAATAGCTTTAGATTAATCTTGAGGAAAGATGTGCAGCTTGTCAGTTCCATTTTTGCTTTTTGTTTTCTTCTCTTGCTCTCACTCTTCAGTTTTATAAAAAAACATAGAAACTTACAGTCTTGTCTTCAAAATATTGTATACAGTAACTCTTTTAGGAGGGATTTTGAAGAGCTTGTGTTAGGTCTTCTGAAAAACTAAAAAGGGAAGATTCCTGGCAGAAGATGTAAATCAAAGTCACAGCACCACAGAACTCAGGTCTTAATTAACCATCCGATTTCCATCGATTAGGAAAATATCTTCAGTCCTAAAACATGCTGACCTGTTAGCTTAAGGGCTCTCTCCTCTTACTCTCCCTCCCCCACATTGGAGGAATCTTTCTAGGAGAAGGTCATTCCCCCTGTCCCTGCTGGATGTCTCCCCACCCTCTAGTTCAGGAAGGTTCTAAATCTGAAGGGCTATGGAATTTGGGTAGAAAAAGCACAACTAGAGCCTGCCTAGTATTCATACACAAATCTGCTGTTCATGGGGAATTTGGGTTGGTTTGTTATATTTTGTTTGGAAATATGCCAAGTTTCAGACTGTTCTATAAAACAACTCTAAAACAAATTCTTTTTTTTTTTAAGAATTTTTTTTAAGATTTTATTTATTTGTCAGAGAGAGCACAGGCAGACAGAGTAGCAGGCAGAGGCAGAGGGAGAAGCAGACTCCCTGCTGAGCAAGGAGCCCGATGCGGGACTCGATCCCAGGACGCTGGGATCATGACCTGAGCCAAAGGCAGCTGCTTAACCAACTGAGCCACCCAGGCATCCCTATAAAACAAATTCTTAAGCAAATATTGAGGAAGAACATGAGATGGTGAATGTAAAAAAGAGAAAATTTTCCTTTGGAAAACCCAATGTGACTAGGAATCTGGTAATTGGAATTTTGAGTGGTCCTTGTTCATTAAAATCCTCTTTAGAAAGAATATATGTTCATTATGTTCATGTCTCCAGAGTTTTACTTTATGGAAAAAGGTAACAGCTGCTGCTTATTAGAGAAAAGGCATTATTGATACTTCGTGTTATACCTAGTGGCCTCCCTCCAAGATTCACTCTCAACAGTTTGAAAGGCTACTTACAGTAAATTAATCAAATAATTCACTTACATTTAAAAATAATTTTTTTAAAATATTTATTTATTTATTTATTTGGCAGACAGAGATCAGAAGCAGGCAGAGACGCAGGCAGAGAGAGAGGAGGAAGCAGGCTCCCCGCCGAGCAGAGAGCCCGATGTGGGGCTCGATCCCAGGACCCTGGGACCATGACCTGAGCCGAAGGCAGAGGCTTTAACCCACTGAGCCACCCAGGCGCCCCTAAAAATAATTTTTGCCTCTACCCCCATGTTCCTTTTCTTGCCTTCACTCTCAGAGCTTAATCCTATGATCTGGAAGGCCCAGGGGGGAATTTTTTTTTTTTAATTTTTTTTTCTTTATTTATTTGTCAGAGAGAGAGAGAGAGAGAGCACAGGCAGACAGAGTGGCAGGCAGAGGCAGAGGGAGAAGCAGGCTCCCTGCTGAGCAAGCAGCCCGATGTGGGACTCGATCCCAGAACGCTGGGATCATGACCTGAGCCGAAGGCAGCCACTTAACCAACTGAGCCACCCAGGCGTCCCCCCAGGGGGGAATTTTAGCAACAGAAGGCTACTGCAGGTAGTGGGAATCCCCAGCAGCCTCCTCTAGGGTAAGCAGGTGCCTAGGAAGCCTGCCTTCCCCGCTGTTGGCCAACAAGGGCTTTAGCTTAACTCGTCCCTCATTTCTAGAGCTGCTAACCTGCTCCTGACTACTGTTTTAAGAAAATGGTCCCAGTGGATGCTGGAGCCAGGTTGTACCGGCCAGTTGTGCACATCTCTTCCCAGCTCTCTGTCCCATGACAGCATGTTGGTGGCTTGACATTGGCCATGTTGGTATGTATGTATGCCACAGAAATTAGCAAATGCTACAGATTAGGGCTTTTCTTTTTTTCCTTTCTTTCAATTCATTGAACTTCAGTCTAGTTGATGAAGAACTTTGTAACGATAGTGAGGGCTGAGAGCTATAAAACTTCACCTGTGATTAAAGGACTCTCTGAAACAGACTCTTAACAGGTCTGTCTCCAGTATTGCTCTGTCTTCCATTGCACCACCAATCCATTCTATAGACAGGTAACAATAACATGCAAATATGACCTAGCCTTTCCCCTACTTAAAATAATTCAGCAGCCACCCTTCAGAACAGGATCTAAGCTCTTGCCTTAAGTCTGAATGGAAGGTCTCATACAGTAATACAGGGTACACCAAAGACTATAGAGCCAACCCAAGTGAACTCCCTGGCATAACACAATAACACAAGAGTCATCTAGAAGGGGATTTTATCCCCATGCCCATAGCTGAACAGACTTTTAGTGATTATTGACACTAACAACATCTCCCAAGTCTAATGTGTAATAAAGAATACAAATTCAATAATAAATAATGGGAAATATACCTTTTCAGTGACTAGATTGGCCACATGCTTTATTCAAGGAACTTATATTTTGTATGTGATAGAAAGAGTAGCATGATGATAGCTAGCCTTTAAGATGGCCCCTAATGATCCTTGTCTCCCAGTATTCATACCTTTTTGTGGTCCCATGCCACTGAGCAAGGCTGACCAGTGTTTCTAATAATATTTTACAGAAACGACAGTGTGTGATTTCTGGGGTTAAAGTCATAAAAGATATTGTAGCTTCTGGCTGTCCCCCTTGAATCACTTTCTCTAGGGAAAGACAGATGCCGTGTTAGGAAGATGTGGACAACCCTATGGTTCGTATAGGAGGATCCCAATAGCCAGTACCAACTTGACAGCCACGTAAGAGATCTGTGTTGAAAGCAGATTGCCTTAACCCCAGCCAAGCCTTCAGATGACTGCATTCCTGGCTAACATCTTGATTGCAACCTGAGTGAGAGACCCCAAGCCAGAATCACCCAGCTAATCTGCCCCTAACCTCCTAACCCACACAAACTGAAATAATACTTATTGTTGTTTTAAGGTGTTAAGTTTTGGGCCTGTTATACAGCGATAGATGACTAATAAAAAAAGCATAGAGCAAATACAGAGGACCAGTTTTTGAGAGTATTTGTTTTTATACTATGAAAGACATCATGAACTTTCCTTGCTCCATATTAGAAAAAAATCTCTGTCATGACCCCAGATTCCCTTGAAAAGTGCTGAATATTGCCAAAGTATGGCAAAACAGTCTAATCTGAAGTGTGTATATTGGGAGTGGGAGGTGAGAAAGATCTGAGCTTAGACTGGGAGCAGAGTTCCTTCTAATTTTGGTTAGGTTGGGAGTGGCTACATTTGTTACCATAGAAATTAACTGAAGAAAAAATATACATAGGGTTTGGAATAGAAGTTAAATACATTTACCATCAAATTAATCTGATGCATGTAGTGGTTATGTTGTTTTATGATTACCAAGAATAAATAAGCCATACTTATGAAAAATACACAACTTGTTTTTATCCAACCATCCAATTACATCCAGCCCTACAGGAAGAAAATAAAAGGGATAGTTGCCCATGTAGAAGAGGAAATAGCTGATTCTAAGACTCATCAAGCAATTGAGTTGACAAGTAATGCCTCCATCTAGTAAAAACAAATAGCAAGACAAAAAGCCTGTGGCAGGAGTCCTGCAAGAAGGGTTGGGAGAGGGAAACTGAATTGTAATGACATTTCATTACAGTGAATTTAATCTGATTGCTCTCTTAACACTTGCCCTGAAAAGGGCAATCAGCCTAAGGACACTGAGCTCCTTGGTTGGGGAATAAAAGAGAATCAAAGCAGAAAATGTGATCTGAGTGGACCCATGGCTCAGCAATGCAAAAGCATCAAAAGCTAACTTTCCTACTCTTTTTAGGTTGCTTTCTCCCCACCGAGCTTGTCAGGAAGAAAAATCATAAATGCTAAAGTGGACTACGGGAAACTGGTAAACTTTCCCCCAATAGAACCATAATGCCTGTGGACTTCAGAGAGTTTTGACAGAGAACACAGCAGGAATTAAGGGTGTCGCAACTCCCTTATCTGTAGTTCAGCTCAAGTCAAGTCAAATTTATGTGTCCTTAGAAATGATACTGCAAGAGAATGATGAACAAAAATTTGGTTTGTTCAGAAAACAAAAGTATATGAATGTTAAGGAAGTAAAGGAATCAGACTTTTAAGATTCTCCAAAAGAGAAAAATGGCAAATAAAAAGAAAATCATCTTACTCTTATGTTTTACTTAAAAAACCCAGCTATTGTGAGTTGCATATCAAGCAACCGGCAGCCTGTCTTTCTGTATTTATGTATTTGCTTTTGTTTCTACAGATGCCTCTGAATTTTTTGTTAGAAGCAAAGTCACTAAGGCTGCCAAGAGAAATTAGCAATGCTTCCATGGTGGCATAGACCTGAATCATACCAACAAAGAAAAATAAGAATATCTCTTTCCCCGATTCCCACTAGATCTGTGCTTTTGGAAGGCATCGTGACATAAGGGCAGGACAGGCTCATGGGCATGAGACCTGTGCAACACATAAGACCCTTTGCTTAGAAGGGCCCTGTCCCTGGTTTCATATTCCATAGTTTTCCATAATTTTTGAACGAGGGGCACTGCATTTTTACTTTGTGCTGTGCCCCCAAAATTATCTAGCCAGTCCTCCATGAGGTCACTGTGGGAAAGGCAATACACCAGTTTGAAGGCACACAGCTTTGGGATTCTCTCCGAACTGACTTGTACTTGCTATGCAATGGGAAACTTATCCTCTAAACCTCTGATTTCCATCTGCAACAAAGACAATGTTCCCTAGGGTTATTACCATGAGGATTAGACATCATTGTGAAAGAATGCAGATCAAGCACCTAGCACAGTATGTCTGGCTTTACCATGAGTATTATTCATGGAAACTAAGTCTAGATATGAGATCCTAATTGATGTTTGTGCTGACCACAAAAATAAGTATCTTTATAAAAACAGAATTGTCTTTTTGCTTTACATTTTATAGGTGCTTATGGATTTACATTGCCACTGCTGCCACTTTTGCTAAGATCCTCGTGTCTTCTTATTACATTACTTGGATTCTTTAGTAGAGACGAAGAAAAAATAATTTTCTTAAGCATTAACTACTTCCTGTAGGGTAGTTATGTTTTTCATGATTCCACTAAGAAACCAGGAATTCAGTGATTCCCTATTCTCTAGGAAAACATGAAAGTGACTGTATATACTGTACTATTATGGTGTCTGTCCTTTCTGTCTGGGACAAAGGATTTTTCTACTCTCTCCACTATCAAAGGAGCAGGCCACTCTCTAGTTGAAGGGAATATAAATTTGAAAACATATAAAGTGATCAAACAAATAGCTCATCTTTTAAGCCAGCCCCCAAATTACTGCAATCAGGGAAACATACTTAATTTAAGTTGTCCTTGCTGTGGGGAGAGGACAGGGAGCCAGGATAGATCCTGACATTACACAGGACTGAGATAATGTACCTCAAACCAACACATATGAGATTGTGTCTAAATACAGTAAACTCTCATTATTCATGGTAGTTATAGTCTATCAGACACTGTGAACTCTGAATTAGTACTGAACCATTGTTCCTGGGAGAAATACAGACTTAGGTTCCTGGAAACTTCTGGCCATAACATTTTAATCAGTCGATGACTACATAACCTTTTCTATGTTTTTGGGTTTTTTTTTAAGATTTTATTTATTTATTTATTTGACACACAGAGACCACAAGTAGGCAAGAGAGGCAGGCAGGGAGAGAGAGGAGGAAGCAGGCTCTCCGCGGAGCAGAGAGCCCGATGTAGGGCTCGATCCCAGGACCCTGGGACCATGACCCGAGCTGAAAGCAGAGGCTTCAACCCACTGAGCCACCCAGGTGCCCCATCCTTTTCTATGTTTATGTCTGTTTAAAAACACCTTCTTTAGTATATATTGTTGATTTATTAACATTGAACTCAAGGACAATAACACTTACTCATGCCTGAGCAAAGCTTATCTAACACATGTGTTTTCACCATAAAGCAAGAACAGCTTTCTTGCACTTTGAAATACTAGCTAGCACTTTAGCACAATGTTTGAGGGTGCTTTTAAGCAGTAAAATCACCAAAAAAAAAAAAAAAAACAACCCAAAACAAAACAAACAAAAACAAAAACAAAAAAACACACACAAAATGTGAAAACCATGGCACAAAATAGATTGCTTTTTGAGAGTTAGGAACATACAAGATGGGCCATTTGAATTTTTTGCTGTTCTACATGGGTCCAGGAATGACCATGGAAGTTTATGAGTATTGATTTGGGGGTTGCAAACAAATTTTAGTAAGTAGGCAAATTTACAAATATGGAATCCATGTGTATATGGCAACTGAGAGGGAGTGATCTTACTACCTTAGTGGACTTGAAGAGAAAAAAATCCAGTAGGTTGGTTAAGAGATGCATACGTACAGAAGATCCAGCCATCTCTCTTATCTCCTTTTCCAGTAAGATGCAGCAGAGAGCTTCCTGGACATGGTGTCAGGAGAACTGAGATCTCCACAATTCTGCATCTTTGTCTTACCAGCTGGGCAGCCTTGGGTAGGATTCTGAAACTCCATGTTCTTATTTTTCAGTTTCCACATCTGTATGTTGAGACCAATAACATCTGTCTTCCTTCAAAGGGTGGTTGAGAGGGTCCAATGGATTTTTCTCTAAGTTCAGGTTTACTATTACCATAAATCATAAGGTTTCATATTATGTATCAGAATCTTCCTTTGTAGATGGTTTATCTTCCCAGAAAAAACAAAAGCCAAGTCTATGCTAATGTTTGGATTTGTATGATAAGTGTGTTTCCATTCAAAATGCATTATGAATTCAAGGGGACACAATATAACTATAAGTATATAAACTGGCCTTTCTAAGTAAGATAAAGTAATTGATCCAATAGTTTTAAGACCTACCCTTCCTTCTAGGATTTTAGGGGCAAATATGGGAATGAGAATACTTGTGATGTAACAGTGTTAAGATGCGGGCAGCGAAAATTTGACTCTGCTCTGATGTGCAGGAGTTGGGTTGGTTGTAGGAGACACTATGAAGGACTGAACCCTTGATAGTTGCACAACATTAAGAATATATTCAGTACCACTGAACCACTTAAAAATGGCTAAGGTGGTAGACTTTATAGTATGTGTACTTTAATAAAAAATTAGAAAGAATAAAAAGTGAAAAACCAGTGGTGGGCTGGACTTGACTGGGTTGGAATTTGCCAGTCCCTGCCCTAGTAGTTCATCATGGGTACATTCCACTTAGGAGACTCCTGGTCTGTAAGAGAGAAGGGTTTGTATTTGCACAGTTCTCCAATAATGTGGTGTAGAAGAAAAATTTTAAAAAAGAAAAGGACCCAGCCCAGAGCTACTGCATTGTTCTTCCATCACATTAGGAAAAAGATGCAGCCCTAACCCTTGAGTTCTAGGGCAGGACATATGGAACATGCCATGGTCCATGAAAAGTCATTCCTATTTCATCAGCTGTAAGCTCTGTCTATCCACAGGAGATGTGTGCCAGAGCTGTGAGTGGGTTCCACTCTGAGTCCAGGGGAAGGGGAACAGGGGACTGGGCACCGATGTCATTTCTACCTTTTACAGCTTATCCACAAACTTAATAGGTAGATTTATTTTTTTTCTTTTTGAAGTGCCTCAGGTTAAAGATATTTAATTTAGTTGAACTTAGAGACAGGCTAGAGAAAGTCGATAATAAGCTGTTAAGTATTTTTTATATGAATGCCAAAAAAAGTAATTCTTCAGGAGAAAATCAAATAAGGCATGTAAACCTGCTTTGAAAATTGTAGAATGTACCGTGACCAGAGAGCATTAGGAATTGACTGGTATCTATAGCTGAATATGCTTACAAATATCACTTTACTAATGTAATTCCTTTCAAATGAAAGATGTTTAAAAAGTAGTTGCATCTTCAGGTTTGGTATGCCTGGCAATGCCAAACACATACTTTGCCAAGATGAAATTGTTTCAGCCCTTTTCATTACTATGATTTTATTTTATACTTGATATAAAATCTAAATAAATGAACAGCTATTTCTGAAAGTAATCACCTAATACTGTTGATTCACTTTCCTGTCCAGTTTGCATCTCCTGCTTCTTTCTTTGATGAAGAAATTCTCAGACATTTATGTAGCCCTGTGTCTACATGAAATTTTTATATTTGGAGCTCCTTAATCAGAAACTAAATATGGATTTGGTTTCAATATTTGCCTTAGTAATTAGTTTATGAGAATATAAATAAGTAACTGACATCTATTACCTAATGTATTTGTGCTTATTTATTTTAGATAATATAAAATATGCAACTTGATAGAAGAACATTAGGAAATAGTTGTGGCAACGTGGAATTCGATAAGCTGAATATTGTTTAAGATCTTAGGTTTCCCTGTGTATTCATACTTCTCAGTAGTAAGATGGCACTGAATTGTGTGGTCATTAGCTTGAAGGACAATACAGGGGACACACAAAGCCCAGATGAAGAGGCGCCTCCTCCTAGTGTGCTGTCATCCCACCCATCTCCTTCTAGGCGAACGCAGTGAAGGGTCACTCCATCTAGAGATACAGTTAATATTCCACTCCTAAAGATTGGAAATTTTTTTTAGAATTTATTTACTTTTTTGACAGAGAGAGAACAAAGGCAGGGAGAGTAGGAGAGGGAGAAGTAGGCTCCCTGCTGAGTGGGGAGCCCGATGCAGGGCTCTATCCTAGGGCCCTGGGATCAGGCCCTGAGCCAGAGGCAGAGGTTTAACCGACTGAGCCACCCAGGCACCCCAAGATTGAAAACTCTTAAGTTCTTTAAAATTAATCTGCAACAGTGGAATTTTGGGTATTATTCATGTTAGAAGTAATATTCTTTGAAGTCTGAGTTTCTCCTGGAAATTCGCAAATCAGACCATGTGAACCTACCCAATTTTAGTGCATTTTAGGCTAAAGCCTGGTCAAAACATATGAAAATGTGTTGAGACGTCGTTATGGAAAAGTATGTCTTAAAAGAGAATTTGAAGATCACTTTATGAAATGCTCTGTTTTGCAAAGTACTTTGTAATATGTAAAATGTTTCTTATTTTAGAGTTGCACTGGGAAGCATGTATAAGTACCAATTATTTTAAAGTGAAAGGCTAGATATGGAAAATTTTTTCCAACCTTCAAATTCTCTTGATCTACCTGCCTATAGTTTAATTTTTGTGCAACAATTCTGACATCTAGTGGTTAAACTAAGTAACTCCACCAAATGGTTTCACATGCTGTTTTCCTTCAACTCATTTAATATGGGATCTTGCCATTCATACAATACTGTACAAATATCTTTGCATATTAATCATAAGGGACAAAGACCAAGTAGTGGAATTCCTGAGTGAAAGGAAGTATGTATTTAGAATGTTAATATTGTTAATTCACCATTCAAGGAAGTTTGCCCCAATTTACACTTCCACTATGACTAAGAATAGTTCTTCGCATCATCCCAACAATGAACATCCCAACATGTTCATTTTTTTTTAACTTCTATATAAGTGGGGCAGTTCATCCTCTTATGGCTTTTTTTTTCTTTTTCTTTCTTCTGTTTTTTTTATCTTGTTTGGCCACTTGCATTTCTTTATCAGTGAGGTGCCAACCCACATCTTTATCCCATTTTTAGAAATGTTCTGGTCCTTTTTGTGTGTGCATGTAAAAGTTTTTGCCTATGGAGGAAGTTAGTCCTTCATCTGTCATTTGCATTGAAAACGTTTTTCCATTTTGTCATTTATTGTTTATACTTTGTGATTGTTTTTTACTTTGCAGCACTAAATTTTGTGTAGTCAGATATAACCATTTTTCCTTTTATAATTTTAATTTTATATCATATTTAAATGGGATATTGGCAAGATAAGCAGAATTTTGCTTTTATCTCTATACAATTCTCTATTACTTGAACATATTACTATGATTGTGAATTATAAAAATTATTTTTTTTAAAGATTTTATTTATTTATTTGATGGACAGAGATCACAAGTAGGCAGAGAGTCAGGCAGAGAGAGAGTGAGAAGCAGGCTCCCTGCCGAGCAGAGAGCCCGATTCGGGGCTCGATTCCAGGACCCTGAGATCATGACCTGAGCCGAAGGCAGAGGCTTAACCCACTGAGCCACCTAGGTGCCCCCTGTTATAAAAATTATTTTAAGGAACTATTTAATACCACGGGAAAATAATTAGGATCAATAGGTAGCTGAAAAAACAAATTGTAAATTAATAAGTAAAATATGGTCCCAATTCAGAAAATAAAAGAATATCTGTGCAAACAAAAAAGACTGGATGGAAATGCACCTAAATGTTAATGATCTCAAGAGTTGAGGATTTGGTTAGATTTTATTGTTTTCTTTTGTATTAATTTCTATTTTTTAATCACTCTACAATGCACGTATATTACTTTATGATTACAAAAAGTAAAAAAAATCAATTAATTCATGTGTATAGATCTCTGTACAGTACTTTAAGTATGATTTCATATAGCTTATGTTTTATTCACCCAAAGGCCTACCACTGCCCTTCGCTCTATTCCCCATTTCACCGACCTATTTCATTCTTTTTTTTCCCCGACCTATTTCATTCTTAAAAAGTTTGATTCACCAGACATTTCTTGTAAAATAAGATGATATACTCCATTAATACCTTTAAAAGGAGAAATTTCTGGTTCATGGAGCCAGAAGATAATTGGATACAAAAGTATCTGACAAGAAGGTTATTTCTTCCACCAAATTTCAATCATGCAAGACCCTTAATCCTTGGATTTCTCCTCCATACTTGACTGATTTCATCTATATCTTATGTGGTTGATAAGTCGCAAACACTTCTGTTGTTCTTTGCATTACTTAGAAGTTATTTATGTAAGTATAGTCAGTCACACTGTTCCAGAAATAATTTAAAGTAGTAACAACTCACAAAGTTTAAAGATAAATAAAACGTAGCCAGATAACATAAAATGTAAAATAAACAAGCAAAAAAATCAGAACAAAGAAAATAGGAGATAAAAAAATGATAAGAGGCAATCCAGACCTTAAGGATCAGTGCTCTTCTTAAGGGTGAAATTAACCTTTCTAAACAGCTCCCTTACCACCCGCAAGAAAGAGATCAGAGTTTGGAAAGGTCACAGTGTCCTGAGATTGAGGCCAGAGGGAAATTACTCAGGTGCAGGAGGTTTACCTGTGACAATAGCATATACTGGGGCTTCCTGTGGGTCAAGAACAAAGCTAAGCTCTTTAAGTCCTTGTTCTGATTAGTCTTCACAATAACCCCATTGTTAGTGGGGAACATTTATTCCTACTTCCCACGTTTCCACTTGACTCCCTCTGAGGGAAACATCTGAAAGTAGCTCTTTGGGCTTCTCAAACCTGACCCTTTAGTAACTTGTTCCTCCTCTGGACAAGTTTGGGAGAATTGGTGAGTTTGAGAGAGGGAAGGCTTGTTGGCCTGACTGGGAAGGTGTGGGGTTTCTCTGACCCTCTGTGTACTAAGCTTGCTCTGGAGAGCTCTGCCATTGTATTTCTGGGGTTCTGATGTATTCCTCAGTTCAGCTTTGTTGGTAATAAATACGACACTGTCCACAACCCCTTATCTGAAACTCCTGGGACCAGGTGGGTGGGTTTCAAACTTTAGAAATTTTCAGATTTTAGAAAGGTTGTATGGTTCATTTTTGGTTTCGGGGACAACTCTCCATTATCAAACATTATTATTTCTGCACTAAAAGGTATGAATATTCACACTGAGTGGAATAAAATAAGACCATATCACATCAGTTCAGATTAGATTTTACTGTCAAATGAGTTCAGATGAAATTGGATTTTTCTGCCAAATGAGTTATGAAAACACTTTTGGCTTTTAGAACTTTTTGGATTTTGAATTGTAAATAAGAGATTGCTTGACTGTGTTTTGATATCCCACTGTGACGTTTGTGTCTACTTTCTCAGTTGGTTCCTGGCCTGGAGAGTGGAGGAAAGCAGAGGTAGGTATCCCAAGAAGTTAATAAAGCTTCAGGACTCCTTCTGTGACCTCATAACTTACTTTGTATTTATAATGTCAAATTCTTGCACTTAAAGAGACTCTTCAAAAATATAAGCTTTAGGTCCCACAAAACCTAGGTTCACCTGTGGAGAGAGATATGATTGTCTTCCCTAAAAGCCCAATGCCTAAAGGTAGGTATCATTATCATCCTCATTTTACTAGGAAAGAGACTGAAGCAGAGAGGTTAAATTATTTGGCATCCAATTGTAAATGGCAAAATCTGGATTCAAACCCAGTGGAAATACTGAATTATTGGTTTTAACCATTGCCTTTCTACATATATGGATAAAAATAAGAAAACAGCTGACATTCTTTTTCCATTTAAATTTCAGAGGTTAGCCTTTGTCCCAACAAAAATAACCTAAGGTATTCTTAATTTCTATCAAATGTCTTAGTCTGATAAGATAAAAATGAAGTTTTTCAAATAAAGTTCTCTAGTAACATAGGAAAAAAGCACTATAATAACAAACACTTTGTAAATTTTCTTCCAAAAATAATTCACAGGATTATGTCCTGTTTGCAAATTATTGTTTTCCTGATAGTGAGCCTTTAATGTTAGGCAGACTCTACTCCTTTTCTCCAAAATGTGATTGTGTTTGTACGTCCCAACAGCTATATTTGGCTTTTCATGAAATTCAATCCAGAAATCAGTGAAAAGTGTGTACATAGAATCCTCTAACATTTCTATAACAGTAAACGGTGTTTTATATTTATATATATATATATATATATATATATATATATATATATATATATCCTCATTTCTCTGCATAACAAGCCAGCAAGGAAGGGAAACTGAATACCCACATTTTACAAATGAACCCAAGAGAAAGTAACTTCTCCAAGGTCACCAAGTAGTGGTAAAATTGTCACCGATCTTACCTCCCCCTTGTGCAAGGCCGGTATTACCACCTCTGTTTTATAAAAGCTTGAGGGAGAAGTTTCTCCGTAAGGGGAAATGCGGAAGGATGTTTATTTTAAGAATATCAACTCTGGTCATAGAGGTTCCGAGTTATCTCATGCATAACTTCTTCTACTGGCTAATTGCTAACTTCACATTTCTAGGAACAACCCCACACATTCAGAATGATTTTTATTTTGTTCTCAAATTGTCCACTTGGTGTAAGAGAACAATAAGGAAAATATTCTGTTCCTCACAGTTACAATAGTATTTTAAACATTTTGTTATGAAATATAAAGTTATAGAGAATAATAATAATCTTTTAAAGAGGATAATAACCCACCTACAATACACCTTAACATTTTGCCATGTTTGCTTTGGATATTTTTTCAAGTAATAAAGTCCCAGTGTTTTCCCAGTCCCTTCCTTTTCTTGCACTACCTGGAGGTAAAACCAGAAAACAAAATTTTGTATATTAATCCATAAATATTTATATAGTACTTTTGCATTTACATGTTCTAAATACAAGATTTTTTGGTATTTATATAAAAAGGTAAATTTTATCATTTATATAAATATCCACCATTCTGCAATTTGTTTTATGCTCAGTATTGTTTTGGGATTTATGTTGGTTTGAAAGCTAATAGTTTTATGCCTTTAGTTTTTGTGATATTGTGGATGGGATCTTTATTTCAGTTACATTTTCTAATTGGTCATAACTGGTACATGAGAACACTGTTGGTTTGGGATCAAGGAAACTTTGTGAACTCGTTTATTAGTTTTAATAGCTTGTAGATTCTCTTGGATTTTCCATGTGGGCAATCATCTGAAAATAAGCACAGGCAAGCATTTTTAAATGATCCCATTTCTCAGTGTGACCTGCTACTTTACAGAATAAAAAGCTCACAGGATATCTGATTTCGAAAATAAAATCATTCTCCAGTATCTACAAGCATATGTTCAAATGTAGGTATTCAGGAAATGCCTTCTTTCCCCCATCCTGCATGTTTTTCAAAAGGTATAGTTATAACCATATTCTTTCCTTGCTCTGTTACCCTAAGACTTTAATCTCAGAGGATTATTTGGTGTGACTTCATATGGAGCACCAGAAGTTTCAAGAACTGGAAGCAGGGGCGCCTGGGTGGCTCAGTGGGTTAAAGCCTCTGCCTTTGGCTCAGGTCATGATCTCAGGGTCCTGGGATCAAGTCCTGCATCGGGCTCTCTGCTCGGCAGGGAGCCTGCTTCCTCCTCTCTCTCTGCTTGCCTCTGCCTACTTGTGATCTCTCTCTGTCAAATAAATAAATAAAATCTTTAAAAGGAAAAAAAAAAAGAACTGGAAGCAAATGGGTCACTTTTATTTCAAGAAGAGCATATTATCCCATTTAACATTATCTGTGATTTTATAGAACAGTGAAATTTTGGAGATACAGTGTTTAGATTTAAGAAGCTCTTAATCAGATTTCTCTGTAAATTGGAACAAAGGTATTCTCTTTTTGTTTTTTAATAAACCAAGTTGGAGATGAGATGTGAATGCAACATTATCTGTTCCCATTGAGAAGAAAAGTTAAAGAGTCAGGTAATGAAAATCAAGGTCAAAGACCCCATTATCTTTGTGGCCATTTATTCTGACCACCTATCAGTACTGGGCAAAATGACCCAGTAGTCTTAATAAAGCAAGTCTCCTGGGAAAGCATACTCTGGTTTCCATGTGAACTGGAGCCAGAGCTTTAACTCTATGTCTTTTCTCATTATTTTGAACTGATATCATTAAAGGACGTTTTTCCAAAACTCTGCTCAAGAGAAGACATTATCAAATAAATTCCATATGTCAATTAGGCCTCTTTGGATGCAAACCATAGGAACTAAGCAAAAATTATTGGAAATATTCTAGGTAGCTTAGAGATTCAAAGGGAATGCAAAGGGATAAAGGCAGTTCTGGGAATCTAGGCAACTAGGAATGAGTGGATAGTCTCTGCAGAGAACTGCCATTTGTCAGCTCTACACAGATTCCCCACTCAAGATTCAGACTCCTGGAAGAAAGAGACTGATTTGCCTGACTCATGCTGTGTGGCCCCTCCTTGGTGTGTGTTTTTGGTGGACTGAAGAAGAGTGGCAGGGAGGGCATCTTCATTTCCATGTCATTCCAGGACTGTATGTGCTAGGGAAGGGGACTTCCCAAAGGAAATCAGGGTTTGCTTACACAGGTAAAGGGGAGAATTGCTGTATAGGACGACACAATTAGATAGTCATTTCATTCCTCCCCCACATGCTTTTATCAAAGCCCAGTGCAGCAATTTCCTGGAACACCCTGTTGGTAGTGGCATTAAAGGGGTCTCAGACCCGGGAAGGAGATATCACCTCTGAAAGTGGTCCTGAGAATGTATGGAGGGGAGCCTCCATCAAGTACACTGAGGACAGCAGGCTACCAGCATGGACCTGAGTCCTCTTGAAGAAAGTAGCCTTATCACACACATGAAAAACAGGCCTAAGCTTTTTAAAGATTTTTCTTTATTTATTTTAAAGAGAGTAAGAGAGTAGGGCACCAATAGGTAGAGGAGTAGAGGGAGAGGAACAAGCAGACTCTGCTGAGTGCAGAGCCCAACTCAGGGGCTCAATCCCCAAGATCATGACCTGAGCCCAAATCAAGAGTCAGGTGCTTAACCAGATTGAGCCACCCAGGGGTCCCAGGGCTAAGTCTTTTAAAACTGAGAAGAGTCTGCTTGGTGGACACTTATGGGTAGGCTCATCTAGATGGCTTCTAGGAAAGCAAAAAGGTCCTCTAAAGGGGCTTTTTCTTTCTTTTTTTTTTAAACTTCAGACTATTGTTAGAGCAGTTAGCTAGCTCCCGCAAGGGAGTTCTGTGGTGCCAGTCTCCTTTGATGCCTTGGCTCCATTATATAACCAAGGAGGTATCTCCCTAAAACATCTCTCCCATTGTCCTTGTTTTACTTCTGTTGCTGCTCCCCTTGCCTTTGCCTATAAAGCAGGTAAATGTGCAGACTCCAAAGCGGACCACCACAGTTCAAATCCTGAACTTTCTACTTACTTTCTGGTAACCCTCTATATCCTTATCCTGGCTAATCTGAGTGACTATGGTTGCTAATAGCTAATCACAGCTCTCTAGTCTTTCCTCCCTCTTTGTAAGATTTATTAACATACCCAATCATAGTATTACCCTCTTTTCCTGGGAACATCCAATCCAGAGGAAAGTCTTGCTTCCTTAAGCCCTTCTCCAAGCACAAGGCCAAATCCTTTAATAACTCCTTTCAAATACCCTCTTACTGAGATAGCCCACATTCTCCCATTTGTGCATCTTCCTGCTCTGTTCTAAGAAATATACCCACTGTGTTCAACTTCAGGTGTGTTTCTGGTGGTCTTTAGCTGAAGCGTATTGACACGATCATGGGTTTTGAAATTTCAGTGACCTGGTTTAGCATTCTGGCTACATTAACCAGCTGTATGAACTCACAGCTCTCTTAACCTCTCTGTATCTCAGTCTCCTCATTTGTCAAATGGCGGTAATTGTAACACTTTCCCATCTGAACTGTCATGAGTATTAACATGTAAAGATCTTAGCACAGTGCCTGACATATAAGTTATCAATAAATAGTTGCTATTATTATTGGCACATCAATAGTGGAATTTTCTTACTTTAACAGACATACTAATTCCAAGATTTGCATTTGATTTTGTCCTTTGATTCGCATTTGATTTTGTCCTTTGATTTGCATTTGATTTTGTCCTTTGACTGGTGGAATTATCCTTGATTTTATTCGGTGATTCTTGCCAAATTACATAAATTTGAATTCCAGCGTATGTGTGTGAATGTGTGCATGCATGCATTTGCTGAAAGGATGAAAGGAAGGCCTAACATTTACTGAACATTACATACCAGACACTTTGCTGGGGTTGTTTATTTTTTGTAATGAACAAAAGCTAAGGGGATTTTCATTAAAAAACTTTTTGAAGCTAGATGCACAATTTTCCAGGAGAGCTGCAAACAGTTCTGCTGAAAAAAGGGACCACTTAGCCATCCTCCTGAGGAGTTTGAGTCTGATTTCAGTCTGAAGCAAAGGATTTAGATTTAATTTTCCTGCAAGGGGTAGACAAATTCTCTGCCAAAGACATGACCTTCAATTTTTTTTTTCCCACAAAATGCCTTTCAGAGCCTGCAAAACAAAATTAACTCACATGAAAATGTAAATCAAGTTAAAATATGAAATCACATATGCTATTTACTGGCTCTATAGAAGTTTGACAGCAGAGTTTAGGTTGCAACAAGCTTCATGTTATCTGAGAAGACCTTTCACTTCAGGGTCTGGAATGATTAAATGATTAAAATTGCTTTTTAATAATTAAATGTACCATCTGTATAAGGTAGAGTGTGACCTTTCACCCAGGTCTCTCAGGCTGTTCTAGAATTTCTGCAGTTGGCACATATGGTATCAGAAATCCGTTGCTATTCTTCCTTTGAAATATTAGAGGAGCAGACTTAGAGCAGCTGTTTTTGAGCTGCCAGATTTCATTGAAATGTGGGTTTCCAAAGCCCTTGGCTTGTCATTTTGAGTTAGCTTACCTTAATCACAAATTTCACCATAATATAATTCAACTGATGCCTGAAACTCAATATAGTGGAACATTTGCTGAACAATGCACTTAACAACAATAACTAACTAGAATGTACGTTTTCCTTCAAAACGTCCCTTTCAGAGCACCTTTGTCGCTCAGTCGGTCAAGCATCTACCTTCGACTCAGGTCATGATCCCGGGGTCCAGGGATGGAGCCCCAGGTCTGACTCCCTGCTCAGCGGGGAGCCTGCTTCTCCCTCTGCCTCTGCTGCTCCCACTGCTTGTGCTCTCTTGCCCTCTCTGTCAAGTAAATAAGTAAAATCTAGGGGATAAAAGTCCCTCTCATGTTAAATGTGCCCTCAAAAATGTCTAATAGCTTATAAACATTTCTTTTCTATAACAACAGGATATAAGAAAGCAATCTCCACCATGCTGTCTTTCCCCTGGTTGGCCATGTAAAAGGGAATATGACATTTGGAGAACTATCTGCTCTACTATTGCAGTACTACTGAAAAATTGATGCGACCCAGTCATTAAGCCAACTGTAGTAATTAGATAGCAAGTGATGAGTACACGTGCATATTTGTCTCAAATGTCATTGCAGACAATTTCCACAGCTCAGAGATTGACAGATATAATGGTCAGAGCAAAGGAATATCAATCACCATAAACATAATTTCTGTGTGTTGGGGTTGGCTTTCATAGTGCTTACTAATTAATCCGTAGTATCCTGGAGACTTTTCATCTGCTGGCCTTCGACAGGCTGTTTAGTTATTAAAGTTCAGCTTTGAGACTTCATTTGAAAGCTTTAAGGCCTGACTTTAGTGCTTCTTTTGGAAATAAACTCAATTCATCACTTCCATTTAAAAGTGTGGATTTTTAAGTCTAGAAGCAAAGACAAAAGAGCTAGTCTTATTTTAAAATATGCTACAAGATTTTATTTATTTATTTGACAGAGAGATCACAAGTAGGCAGAGAGGCAGGCGGGGGGGGGGGGAGCAGGCTCCCTGCTGAGCAGAGAGCCCGATGCATGACTCGATCCCAGGACCCCGAGATCATGACCTGAGCCGAAGGCAGAGGCTTAACCCACTGAGCCACCCAGGCGCCCCTACAAATTTTATTTTTAAAAGCCAATCCATGGGAGAAACTCTCTTAGGATCTGCTATTTAAATTTATTGCTCACATAAACTTATAGCTGGGGATCAAGAAAAACTATAGTGTTTGCCTTATTGTATTCAGGAACCAGAGGAAATTCACTGGGCATTAAGACATAAGATAAAAAAGAGTATAGGTTTGCCCTTTTTACACACAGCAAGATTTTTAAGCCAGCAGACAGATAATAAGTATTCCTTCATTCATTTATTCATTTTTTAAAATGTTTATTTCTGAGTTCCTCCTATATATATATATGGGTACAGTATACTTACCACCATGAATGAGATATGTAAGAACTCAGGGACGCCTGGGTGGCTCAGTTGGTTAAGCGGCTACCTTCGGCTCAGGTCATGATCCTAGCGTTCTGGGATTGAGTCCCACATCGGGTTCCTTGCTCAGTGGGGAGCCTGCTTCTCCCTCTGCCTCTGCCTGCCACTCTGTCTGCCTGTGCTCCCTCTCTCTCTCTCTCTCTCTCTGACAAGTAAATAAATAAAATCTTTAAAAAAAAATGTTTAGAGATATGTAAGAACTCAATCTGGGATGAACATAGAGAGCAAAATACATAAAATAAGTATCCATGATACAAGGTGATTTTATATGTATACATAGACAGACATATACATATGCGCACACAGATTTATAAATCAAAGGAGAGGTCATTTCATTTTGTGAGGGAAAGGTATGCTGGTTATTTACCAGCTCACCTTCCAAATCCATTCTCCACCCTTCTCTTCCCCTGCTGTGACCTCTACAGATTGTCTTACCGAGTTTCTTTGCTCTTCTGGCTTTGGGAAGATAGGTAGTAGAAGAGAGAGGTGGGGGTATTTATTCCCTCTGCTCCCTCAGCCAAACTATGTTTCCCCAGCTTTATGACCGCAGCTCTTATCAGCCAGTACCTCTCCAGCTCTCCCCAGATTGTGGCTTTTCTGGCCCCACTTTGCCCCTTCAGTTCCAGGACCGGTAAGAGGTTCCCTTTGGTGGTTGTCCCTGGGTGCTCTACCATCCTTTGTTCTTGTTATTCCTGCCCATGCCTCACTATTCAGTCCCCTACTGACTTCTCTTCATTTAACCCTCTTGCTGAAGTCTTGACTGACACAGAAAGAAGGAATACAGAAAGTCAAGAAAGTTAATATGAAAGTTCCTTTACCTTTAAATGTTCCACATACATACTTTGGTAAATCTGAGCAAAGTTGTTATCCCAGCTAAAAACATGTTTCTGTTGCCACCAGCAGGTGGCATTAGCAATCATATTAGTCATTTAGGGTTGTGCATTGTTGTTTTGTTTTGTTTTTAGTCTTTTGGCTATTGTGATACTGTGATTTATAATAAGAAATATATATTTGGTCTTCATCCGTATTTTTGGTTCAGAGCTCCCTAAAACCCTTGGAATTTCCTAAGTGAGGAGAGCAATAAAGTTGTCTTTTGTTATGTTAATGAGGTGACTTTTAGAGTGCACCTAGGGCTGGGGGCTGGTAAACCAGGAGAATCGACCCTGTGATTAGAGGGTTGGTTGGATATTTCCCTTCTATTTCCCCCTTTCCCACCTCTATGGAAGGGAAATGGGCTGGAGGTTTGAATCAACTGCCAATTGCCAAAGTTTAATGAGTCATGCCTATGTCAAAGAAGCCTTTGTAAATGTTAGGTCCGAAATCAAAGGAGGGAGACTGATACAAAGCCAAGATCAAGCAAAGATTTATTTCGCGCCAAGCATCGAGAATCAAACCGACCGGTCAGGGCCGCCTCTTACAGAGGGGGCGACCACCCCCAGCCTCACAGGCTAACTTTTATAGAACAAAGGCCATATGGTTGGGCCTGGCCACACACAGGTGGCCAATGAGATTGCAACACACAGAGAAAGCTGCACCATCATGCTAGGTCACACACGGGTGGCCAGTTGCATTACAATTCACCCCATAGTAGCTATTTGAACTAGTCTATCTCCTTGGTCAGAATTGGTGCCCAAAATGTGGGGCCCACACTCCTTGGTAGCTAAGGAGACAGTATGCGTACTTCACTGATGTCTCCACCTGACCAGACTCATCCCTGTATCCGGGCTCTGTTATCTCCACCTGACCTGACCTGCCCTTGTGTTTGGGCTCTGTTATCAGGGACTGGTCGACCATATTTTACTGGTTTCCCAGACTTGCTTTTAAGTAAGTTCCCCAGGGTGTGGGGGGAGGGCAGGGTCAGTTTAAGTTTTACTGCATAAACAACAAAATGGCTGTTCAACCGAGGTGGAGCCGCTCTGGCTAAATAGGCCCTTACATTCCCCCCTTTTCTTTGGAGATTAGTCAAATCCTTGACTCTTCTAGTCTCCTTTTACGGCTGCTAGACTGTTTTTAATGACTCCAGTGTGATTTACCCAGAAACAGCATTCCTCTCCTAGGGCTACGCAGAGCCCCCCTTTTTCTAGAAATAGTATGTCAAGCCCTAATTGTCTATATTTCCCACCTATATTTTAATAATAGGAACAACAATGAACTCATTGTTTTTTGAGTCTTAGCTTTAGTCCACAATCGACGGGGTCCATGGGCAGTGGCATCCATCTCTGGGGGGCGTCCTCATCATCAGCTCATTTGATGTGACCTGCGTGAATCCAGGCCCTGATGCCTTCTGCTTTTATTGCTGTGGGGGTGGTCAGGATGACAGTAAACGGTCCCTTCCAGTGAGGCTCCAAGTTTCCCACTTGGTGGTGGCATATCCAAACCAAGTCCCCAGGTTGGTAAGGATGTGGTTCCACCTCCGTCTCCGTCCCAGTGTGGGCAGTTCAGATCCCTGCGTGGGCTAGACAGACTGGAATACAGACTGATCAGTCATTTCTGCTAGGGCAACCACTTGTAGCCGAGGGCAGAGCGGGGGGGGGGGGTGTCTACCGAACGTTATTTCAAATGGGGTCACCTTGTTTAAGTAGGGTGTACATTGTGCCCGGAGGAGGGCGAAAGGAAGGAGATCCACCCATCCACCACCAGTCTCCAGAATTAGCCTTGTCAAGGTCTCTTTAAGAGTCTGGTTCATTTTCTCTATTTGCCCAGAGCTCTGGGGCTGGTAGGTACAATGTAGTTCCCAATTAGTGCCCACAGCCTTGGCCAATGCCTGTGAGGTTGAACTCAAATGCAGGGCCGTTAATTGACCCGATCGCGAGAGGCAGCCTGAACCTAGGAATTATTTCTTCTGCATAAACAACAAGATGGCTGTTCAATCAAGGTGGAGCCGCTCTGGCTAAATAGGCCCTTACAGTAAAAACTTTAAAGGGGGGCGCCTGGGTGGCTCAGTGGGTTAAGGCCTCTGCCTTCAGCTCAGGTCATGATCTAGGGTCCTGGGATCAAGCCCCACATCAGGCTCTCTGCTCAGCGGGAGGCCTGCTTCCTCCTCTCTCTCTGCCTGCCTCTCTGCCTGTCAAATAAATAAATAAAATCTTAAAAAAAAAACACCAAAACTCAAAAGGACTGGATGTGTTCAAAGAGCTCCCAGGTTAGTGAACCTATGGAGATTTGGGGAGGGAGGCATGCTGCCTGGAGAGGGCATGGAAGCTCTGTGTTCTTTCTCCATACCATGCTCTGTGCATCTCTTTCTTCTGGCTGTTCCTAACTTACATCCTGAGGGGCCTAGGAAGTAAAGTGTTTCTCTGAAATCTGTGAGCTGCTCTAGCAAATTAATCAAACTCAAGAGGAAGGTCATGGGAACTTCCAATTTATAGCTGGTTGGTCAGAGGGACAGGTGATAATCTGAGTTTGTGATTGATATCAGAAGTTTGTAGGACTGTAGGACTTGTAGGACTAAACCCTAACCTGTGGAATCTGATGCTGTCTCTGAATAGATAGTGTCAGAATCGAGCTGAATTGTAGAAACCTACCTGGTGTCCAGGGCATTGTTTGTTGGTGGCAGGGGACTATCCTCCCCCCACTACCTATACATTGAAATTGATGACCAAAACCCAAAAGAGCTATTTTTCTCTTTTTTTAAAATGTCATACAAACATTAATTCTATCTACCTGATAACTGCAAAAGCTGTGAAAGAGTTGGAAAAACTATTTTAATAGGCACATATTTGCTTTTGATAAAGAGTAAGAGGTGATTTGGAAAAAAAAGAGTAAAGGTGATTTGGAAAAAATGCAAAGGAGAAAGAAAACAAATTTTGCCTGAACACAAGGAATGAAATTCTTATGTACTGGCAAATAGACAATAATCCACAAAATATATAATATATATATTATATATATAATATATACATTTAGATATTTATATAATATATTATAATCATAATTATATATTATGATAAATATAGTATATTATATAAATATTTATGTAATAAATATATTTATTATTACATAATAAATTATTTTATATAATAAATGAATTATATTTTATTTATTTATTCATTTCTTTTATTAAGTTTTGAACTTTGATTCCAGTGTAGTTAACATACAATGTTGTATTAGTTTCAGGTGTATAGTTTCACAATATAGTGATTCAGCAATTCTATACATTGCTCATTGCTCATCATGATAAGTGTACTTTAATCTCCTTCACCTATTTCACCCATCCCCCCTCCACCCACTTCCCCCTGGTAACCCTCCGTTTGTTCTCTATAGTTAAGAGTCTGTTTCTTGTTTTGTCTCTCTTTTTCCCTTTGTTCATCTGTTTTGTTTCTTAAATTCCACATATAAGTGAAATCATACAGTATTTGTCTTTCTCTGACTGACCTATTTCACTTACTGTTACACTGTGTAGCTCCATCCATGTTGTTGCAAATGGTAAGATTTCATTCTTTTTTAAGGCTGAATTATATATATTTTTGTGCCAGTATTATACTTTTTTAGTCACCACGGCTTTGTAGTATAAATTAAAATCTGGAATTGGGATACCTCCAGCTTTGTTTTTCCTTTTCAAAATTGTTTTGGCTGTTCTGGGTCTTTTGTGGTTCCATACAGATTTAGGATTATTTGTTCTAGTTCTGTGGAAAAATGCTGTTGGTATTTTGACAGGGATTGCATTATTAAATCTACAGATTTAATTATGATTTAATTATTTAATTATTTAATTATGGACATAATACCTCAGCAGCTCAGCTGTCCATCAACTAATGTATAAAGAAGATATATAATATGTAATATTATATAATAATATATCTTTCCATTTGTTTGTGTCATCTTTAATTTCTTTCATGAATGTTTTATAGTTTTCAGAGTACAGGTCTTTTACTTCCGTGGTTAAGTTTATTTCTAGGTATTTTATTCTTTTTTGGTACAACTATAAATGGGATTGCTTGCTTTCTTTCTTTCTTTATTTGTCAGAGAGAGAGGGAGAGAGAGCGAGCGAGCACAGGCAGACAGAGTGGCAGGCAGAGGCAGAGGGAGAAGCAGGCTCCCTGCCGAGCAAGGAGCCCGATGTGGGACTCGATCCCAAAACGCTGGGATCATGACCCGAGCCGAAGGCAGCCGCTTAACCCACTGAGCCACCCAGGTATCCCTGGGATTGCTTTCTTAATTTCTTTCTGTTGTTCTATTATTAGTGTATAGAAATACAATGGATTTCTACACATTGATTTATTTTTTATTTTTTATTTTTTTTTAAATTTTTATTTTTTTTATAAACAAATTTTTATCCCCAGGGGTACATGTCTGTGAATCGCCAGGTTTACACACTTCACAGCACTAACCATAGCACGTACCCTCCCCCATGTCCATTACCCCACCCACCTTTCCCGACCCCCTCCCCCCAGCAACCCTCAGTTTGTTTTGTAAGATTAAGAGTCACTTATGGTTTGTCTCCCTCTCAATCCCATCTTGTTTCTTTTCTTCTTTTTCTGCCCCCCTAGTCCCCCATGTTGCATCTCCACTTCCTCATATCAGGGATATCATATGATAGTTGTCTTTCTCTGATTGACTTATTTCACTAAGCATGATACCCTCTAGTTCCATCCACGTCGTTGTGAATGGCAAGATTTCATTTCTTTTGATGGCTGCATAGTATTC